>JASXSY010002092.1:0-187261 GCA_034509805.1 Sipha maydis
TTTGTACAAAAAAATTGAATATAATTTTTCGTCCAGAAGACTGAATTGAAATTTGAAAGCATTTTTATGAAAACAAAAAATTTAAAAATATATACCATTAAAAAACTATAATATTTAAATTAATTCGTTTAAAATCGAAATATATCGGGAAAAAAGTATCAAGTAACCGATTTTTAATTTTAAATATAATGGGCAGTAGTAATGAATCAATATATTTATCATTTTACTATTAAAACCAAACTAAATGTGTAATTTTCCTACCAAATATTCTACCTATATATGAAAAAATGCTTGAGGCAACACAGTTTTTTAGTTTTTATAGCAACTATAATAAGTTATTATTATCAAACATTGACAATATTCGTTTTCAGATACATACTCTGAAGAGTATTCAAAAAGTGAATCAAAAATATGTTCCTACATTCCTATGAAATTCCTATCAAAACAATATAATTTATATCTTGCGCAAAGTAGGTACTTGATTTTGTTAAAATATTAAAAATCTATAGTACATTTCAATAAATAATTTATCAGAAAAACAGATTTAGATAATTTATTACATTATCGTATTAGTAAAGTTTTGTGATTTTTAATAATTTAATTATTATATGAAGAATTAAAATTAAAATCTAAATAATTTTTTTCACATAGCAAAAAATAAATATTTAAGTTCTAAGCGGATTCATTTTAACAAATTATTTAAATTCATAAAAAAAAATAACAGACAACATTTTTTCTTAGATATTTAATTGCGAATTTATTTTAATTCCGATCATAAATAATTTTACGTTTCTATATCTTTTATGTTTGAGAAAATATTTCATTATAATTAAAATAAAAAATTATATGCCACATATAACTTTAGGAAAAACTAATAGGAACAACTTAAATCTTAAAAATAATATATTCTAAAAATAAATGGTAAGGTTTTTTTTTTACATAATTTGTCTAATTAATAAAAAGGTTATCATTATTGGATGCTCGAAATACTACAAGTGAACTCATACAAAAAGTGTATTCTGACAAGTGGCCTCGTTTTTAATCCATTAAAATAAAATATTTGGGAAAGATGAAATTCACAAACTCCTAAAGGCTATTCTCAAAAACCATAAAATAAATTTAATTGAATATATAACAAAAAAAAAAAGGATAGATTTATAGATTTAATTAAAAACACGATCATACTGACTGAATCTTAAATCCAAATCGAGAACAAACTAATTTGAAGTAAACTTACATCATATTAGTTGTGCAAAACGATATGAATTTATACGAAATTTGTTTAAAGATGCGAACATTACGAGTCGACAATCACGAACACGACAAATAAACCAAACGTAACAGTGTAGACAAATTTTTCCGAAAACACCTAACACATCAAATACAATCTTCGTGATGTTTGTTTAATGATGAATCGGTACATAAAAGGAGTAATTTTATCAATTTGAACTGTTTTTCAAATTTCCCTATGTTTGTTAAGTTTGTGGATTGTAGTCCACTTGGTTTGCTGACAAATATTTACATAAATTGCGTACGTGCGTGTTTATTTAATCTTTTATATAATTAAATAGTATGATAATTATTATATATTATCTTGTTTTTCGATTTTGGATACAATTAAAATTATGCGTTTTTTAGGGTCTGGCTGTTATATACAAAAAAAAGTATTTAAGTAAAATACCAGCCTTAATTGTAAATCGTTAGAGAAATCACTGCTACTGTAAATTTTCTGATTTTTTAATATTTCAACCTTCTGAGAACGACGAATTTTTAATATTTCATTTTTTTTTATTATTATTATTATTGAATTAATTACTTAACTACTATAAAAACAACACTTGCAACCAAATCACTAGTATTCATCATTTTCAATTTTTATTAAAATAACTTGTTGAATAAATTAAAATTTGAATACTAAATAATAATAATAATAATAATAATAATAATAATAATATGTAATAATCTATTTTTTTTTAAGATATTTTTACCATCGCATAAAATACAATGTTTACCATTGCTCTTGTCACTAGTCGACGAATTGAAAATATAATTAAAAATAAATAAACCAGTACAATCATCGACAAACTATGATACCAACGAATAAAAATATCAGATCAATGTAAAAGTTTTCAAAATTAAATAAAAGCAGTTATTTGTTAGCAAACTGAAATGTTAACATATTGGGATTCTGCAACGTAGGTATATACTATACAAATATATATATAATAATATAAATTATAGGCTAACTCGAACCCTGTCCATGACCAAAAATAATAATAATTTAAAATGCACACCAACAATGCATGAATAATTATTTATCAGTCAATTAAACTTTCGACTAAAATATTTATATGAGCAAATTATAGACCTTTTTATTGTAAATTATAACCTATACCTTTTTTTTTTGAAAATCAGATAACAAACTATAGACTGTATATCTCATTTTGTTATTAATTCTAAACTGTTCCCCAGGGAATTGGTTACGTTGGTTATGATAAACCAATTTTTCTCATATCTCTTGTCAATTTTAATTTTCTAAATAATATTGATTAAAAATTTAAAAAAAAATAATATAGCTATACATTTGTATAAAACAAGTAAACTAAATCATAAAACTAATTGAAGTTCGTGTTATGTTAAATAAATGTACATACATGATATTAAGAGTTTATATTTAAAAAAAATATATTAAATTCGTAAAATTTTCTATTAAAGTTCGTTACTTAAATGCGAGGCCTTAATTCAAAACTTCAAGGGCGGATCTGAAAGTTGTTAAAGGAGAAAAGGGGCCTAGGAATATTTATGAGTGATATATAAAGGACAATTAGGACTTTACCGTAATTTGAGAATTTTATGAAAAAAGAAGTACAACGCTCATAAATAACTGTGGGTTATTTATTTAATTTTATGAATAAAAATGCATCATTCAAAAATATTATTTATAATAATAATTTAACATCTCTTTTAGATTCTGAACGGAGTGATGGAATCTATTGGTTTTACAATGATGTGTGTTTTTTTTCTTTTTCTTTCTGACGACACCTTTTTTGGTAGTAAAAATATGCTTCGATCTGCTTAAACAGCAACTTTTCTGAAAGGAAAGTGAATGTAGATGGTACTTTGGCAAGTTAAAAATCCAACTTTTTCAATATTTTTTAAAAAAATCGAAAAAAACGATAAAATTCATAAAATTTTTTTTGCTCATACTTAAGGTTCAAAATTTTAACACAAGGTTATCTATGAGCTACTCTAAAAAAATCTTTAAAAAAATTTCTACCGGACTAAGAGGAAAAAATTGTATGACTGTTTGAAATTTAAATATTTACGAAATTGCATAAAATAGCGATTTATTCTCAGACGATTTTAAATATTTGTTATAATTCAAAAAGTATAAGTCGCAGATTTTTGAAATTTCTACCAGCTGTTAAGATTGGTATTTCTTTTATGCAATATTTTTTTCAAAATATTATATTGATTTTTAAGCCACTTATAGGTATTTAAAATATTCGATTTTTTTACATTTTTTTATTTTTATAATCGGTGATAAAAAAAATATGCTCGTACAAAATACTTGAAAATTTAATAGAAGATTCCACAGAAGGCCCATCCGGTTCTTTTTTCATTTGCAAACCAATTAATGACTTCTGTATTTACAATATTGTCTTTGTGTGTGCGATAAAACCAATCCAGTTAGTTTAATTTCGCCCATTCGTGATTCTAACCATGCGCGGATCCAAGGGGGGGGCGAAGGGAGCGTACGCCCTACCCCCCCAAAATCCCTAAAATAGGTTTAAAATATATTGGGTTTTCGATTATTTTCGTGATTAATACAACTACTAACTAGAGTTATATACAATTACGAAAAATAAAATAATATTATTTTATATTTATAGTGTTTTGTATGTTATAGCCACGGTTAGTAAATTTTGTATTCAAAAATAATTGCTTGAGAATGTTTTTTTAATTCAATTTTTTATTTTATATATTTTTGAAGGCTATGGGCCAACATCATTTTTGTTGCTTTTACGTATTATGTTACAATACAGGCAGGTTAGTCGTAAGTAAACAATTTATTTTGCGTCCCCTCCGTAAAAAATGTCTGAATCCGCCCCTGATCCTAACCATGTTTTTATCTAGAAATTAAAAATACATTTTAGAATACCAACTAAATTAAAAGCTTCATGAGTTCACTGTATAAGATTTATATTTTATAAAATCATTAAAACATAACATTTTTAATCAAATAGTATTTCATTGTAAGATAAACTATTGGTAACACAGTTTATACTTAATTTTGTGTTTGATTCTTAAATTATGTACATGATCTATGATTTGATTATGGATATTATCGCAACTATTATTTATTATCATGAAACATACTACCTATATAAAGATATACATAGCAAATTATAGTAAATATTTACAGATACTAATGACTGTATATCTATATCAAAAACATTAATTAAACCTGTAATAAAAAAAAAAGCCCAAAGGGAGGCTGATTGGAATGACACCTCCCCCCCCGTAATTCACCACAGAAAGATTGACATAGTTAACCGAAAAAAATTCGTCTTGAAAGTTTACAATCAAAAATTTTTAAAATTTAAATACTAATTTTTTTTAAATATTTCATGTTTAGTTGTTTCATCATTTAATGAGTGAACTTAAACCAAAACCTTTGCACGGTTGCTTAGTTATACTTATAAAAAAACGAAATTGTTATTTTTTAAAATTTGGTATACCAATAATCTTACGCACTGAAGATTAAATTATTTAATTTGCAACAAATATTTACCTCTTTGTTCAAAATTGTTCTGATGTTTTATAAACATTGAATTAGTAACTTCAAAACCGATAATGCGACATTATGTGGTCCCTTCGAGTCTTTGGCATATATTCTAATTAACACTATTTACTGATAATTTATGTCATATCCATTTATATTACAAAAATATTGAAAAATGTAAATGCAGTATAACAGTTAAAGACATTTTCAAAGTTTTAAAATTAAAAATTAATAAATGAAAATCGGGATATTAGGTAACATAAAGTATACAAGATATTAAATGCGTGTGTAGTAAATATCTAGTCGTCCAAAATGTAACAATTTACGAGATCATTTCCATCTAATATCGTCCGTTCATTTTTAATAATTTTATATCCGTCCGCATCGTCTATTCCTTTATTAATATGAAAATATTTATGTATTTTCTCCAGACTATTTATTTAGTATTTTTGTCAAACAAAATCGAGATTTATTAAATTTATTATCATATTGCTAAGACTATTTGATGATTAACATTAACATTACCGCAGTATCAATATCGGATTTACGAAAGAAAGAAGAAAAAGAAAATAAACACAATGAATATGATAATAGAAAACAGTGAGGGTTAGACGTAAAAGACATGTTTTCACATTAGGCAAGTAACAAATATATATTTGTTCGGAAATGAGGGATGTTTAAATCCCCTACCTACGTTAGAGCACGGCCCTATACATGGCTATCGACTAACCGATGACACGATTGTTTGATATTGCCGAATAAAACAACAAACCGTGTGCGGTGTTAAGTAGTAGCCGGTGCTTGCGGGTTCCCAGCCGTTAACGTATAAATTGTATTATTAAATTTGAAACATTTTCTCCGGTGCCGCAGAATAAATGAGCATGTTGGAAATAATTATACACAATGGGCGTACCGCATGCGCAGACTTAAGCACATAAATACACACACACACAAACACACACACACATATATACATATTTATATATGTGTGTGTGTGTGTGTGTGTGTGTGTGTGTATATAAAAATGGAAACAAAAAATGTATAACATTGCATCAGTTGAGAACGGCTTGGCCGATTATCTTGATTTTTTTTTTAAATGAAAGAGAATGTCTTGGAGCGGGTTTATAGGATTTATATATGGACCTAACTCCACCCCCGGGAGATGCTCAAACAGAAATTTTGAGATTTACGATAGAAATTTTTGTTTTTGTTTATAAATGGTTGCTATGGGGGGTTATACGATTTGAGAATAATATTTATTTATTAGTGGTTAATATAATGAATTACCCGACGTTGCAAGGTAACCAAAAAAAAAACATAAATAAGTACTTTGAATATTTTCTATTTGTTTGTGTCATTAAAAATGAAATGAAATTTACATGGCCAGAATGCCAATTTTTGTCGTAGAACAAATGCAGCTACAAACATGAGAAATAGAAGAGCGCAAAGAACAGACGAACAATGCCAATCCGATAGTGCGAATGATTCGTAGTTGACTCACACAAAGCAAATGACCAACAACGCTAACAGGTACATCGAACATTTACATTTTTAACATTTAACATGATTCATTCCTGCGTCTAGCATTCCAGTATGAGCCCGATTTTGAATATTATGCTCATTCAAAAGTAGTAATTTGTGCTATGGACAAGGAATGCCCGCACTGCTATCCTCTCAAATTCAAAAATGATCCAGTCGGGATGTGTTGCGTGTCAAGAAAGATGCAACTACCTGAAATTGAAACACCACCTGAACCATTGAACGGTTTTAACAGATCCAGATTCTAACGTGTTCCTGAAGTCAATTAGAACATTCAATTCATGTTTTCAAATTACATCGTTCGGAGCAACAGAAATAGTTCGAAATACTAATGCAAATGGTCAACAATACAATTCTACACTACGGATTTTAGTACGTTAAAGTAAGGTTAGGATTATGTATTAATTGATTATATTAATCCACTGTATTATGTCAAACTTGGTATAACTTTGATACTTCATTAGATTTAAATCATACACTAAGGTACGTACAAACAGCACTAGGTCCGCGATCTGCCGCAGGTAGATTGCCTACCTGATAATATACTGCTGTGAATCAGAATTTTTATTCCGGAGAGAAAATTTAAGATAAATCTAGAACATCATCCACCGAATATTAAATAACGATTTGAACAAAGTTAGAGTCATATAGAGTTGGTATATTAAACGAGCAACGAAGTGCACGGGATCAGCTAGTATAAATTATAATATACAATATAATACAATATAATATAATTATGTATATAATTTAATATAATATATTACATTTCTGCAAGCAGTTATTCATTACGCTTACACATTGAACATAGTATGTTCAAATAATATATTACCAATATTACACCACTCCCACGGCCGCTAATGCGCGATTTATGGTTTATGTTTATATAATATAATATTGTTATTATTTTTATATTTATGGTGGCCCACAGCCTATTCGCATTCATCGCCAATACCATGGAAAAAGTGATGTATTAACACTTATGAATATATGTACTCGTATATCAATTCTGTGCCGTTTGCCTTTGAGCTCGCACATTCGACACGCCGCGCATGCAATTACAATCAGTATTATTAATATTTGATTATATTCACGTATTATCACGATATATGGGTCCGTCCGTCATGGCTTCCATCAGATCACATGATTCGTTTAAACGAAATGTTTCGTCTTCCTCAATCATTCAAAAGCAGAAAAGCAACACCTTTGTGTCGCCAAACCGTTTTTCTAATCTCCCCGTGGACGACAATCTCCGCGAGTTTTCAGTCCTCCTTTCCGTCACAGTCTACAATACGGCCTGAATCTAAAATGCCACCATTACACCACATCAGTGATGAAGAAAATAAGCTTACAAACAAAAAAAAATTACCTCCAATATTCATGATTAATGTTACTAACTACTCCGCGTTAAAAACGGATTTAATTTCTCTGGTGAGTACCGACAGTTTTACAGCTACTGCTAATAGTATCATCATAATTAATAAAAAACGTAGTTGTATTGATAACTATAAAATCATCGATTATTGCAATGAGTCAAATTTAACGGTCCAACCGTGGTCACCCTTTAAACCCATCCAATATGATTATTTATCTGCCATCTACATCATACTATTTCCGCTGAGAATATTGTTAGTCCTCCGGGATTTGGACTTCTTCATCATAAATGTATGCTAAACGTCCACCATAGAATGAGCACAGAAGTTCAACCACTCTTTACTATCATCCTTGATCCAAACGAATTCAATAAGAACATTTACTAACTATCTTCCCTCCGAAACTCCAAAATAGTGATCGAAAATCCGCACCATATCCATTTCCCATCACAATGTAAAAGGTGTCAGCATTATGGTTATCACATATGGTCTTACTCTAATCAACCGCTAAAATGTGTCAAATTGTAGTAACGACATTGTAGCATCTAATCGAAGATTTCGTCTAATCATCAAAGTGCGCGTTATGTTGTGGTGCACATACTACGGTTTATAAAGGCTTTCTTTAAAAAAAAATGTCCAACCCTTCTCATAATAAAGATCACCCTAAAATTACAACACTTTCATTACCAATAATTAGTACAAATATCTTTCCAGCCCCAAATGAGCTTTCGTCCACAATTTACTCAACGCAAAAGAAAAAACTCTTAGCATAGACGTACCCAGAAGCAATTATCGACAACTCGAACAATTGAAAAATCAAGCATTTTTCAGATATATTATTTCTGTTACGTAACTAAACTCTCTCATTACCCTATTAATATACCTTTTATCAACACTCTTGAATGCATTGATTTCTTAGAGTATCATTTATTTCCATATTTCACTGAATCCAAAATCACAAACATGAATTTCTGTCATACAGTTATAAATCTTATTATGATACCTTTTATAATCTTTCTGAAGTCATATTATAGTTTTCGAAATTACTATATATTTCTATATATTACTAATATATTTAATTCTCATAATTTCATTATTATATTCACTAAAATGATAATTATATCTGTATTTATTAAACTAAATAATTAAACTGGTAGCTAAATAAGGAAAAAAGAAAAAAACCTATATATACATATACTGGTATTTATAGATATAAATATATGGATAAAATCGAGTATCGATAAGTTGTTGGTCAATAACAACGGTTAGGTTATTTTTAGAGTTGTTCAAGTACTCGACTTTGGAAAAATTTTCGAGATTACTCGAACTCGATTCGATTAAAAAAAAATTTGTACTCGTAAATACGAGTATTTATTTCACTATATTATTTAAAAATAATTATTAAATGTTGAAATTATAAATAACTGAGAGAGCCCAAATACAAGTATTCCCGATAAGAATTCTAGGAAGGTTGATGGTTTAAACTTTAAATTATTTACAATAGATTGTTATTGCTATATTATATATATATAAATTATTTTATTATTATGAAAACGACATTTTATAGTTTATACCGATTGATATACCCAAATACACACACTAACCACCAGCCGTTACTCGTAATAATTATTATTAATGCTTGCCATTCGATTACGACCCTCGATTGTGGTGTTGCATTTGATTTTTTTGTGGTCAACCGTTTTACATTTATATAGTTTTGTGTTTTAACAAATAGTTTGTACGTTGTCAAAATAATTCGATTTTAAGGTACTTATATAAATATTTAAAATATAAATACTATTTTATTAAATATGATTACATTATTAATTATTATAGTACATTGTAAAATTAAATAAATAATAAACATTATACAATAAATAGTAGGTACCTATAAACGTATTATGCATTTGTTGAGATTAATTAAAATATAAGGCAATTAAACATTTAAAAAATAAATACTATTTGACTGCATATTGAACATTAATATATTATATCATATAATTAAATAAATAATACCTAAACATAAAACAATACATAATTTTAAAGATTAAACGTTTTAAGAATGAATTTATCAAGATTAATTAAAATATAATTTTTATATATATAATATATTAAAAATATTAAATAAATAATATGTCTAAGAATATTAAACTGAAGTACATATACCAAATATAAATATAAAAAATGTCAATATGACATGCCAATTTTTGTGAATAACTGAATATTTGTTATTTAATACTTTTAGTTCACTATGTCGTCTCAAAGTGTGTTTTGATATGTCTGATGAGGAATTAGATACATCAGTTGCATCAACATCAACTGATAATATGTATCCAGTATTTAATCAGTCAACAAAAAATGCATCTATACTTATTGTAAATAAACAACAAAAAGGTGTAATTTGGAAGTTTTTCACACCTGATGACAAAGATGAATCTGGTGTTGAAAGAGGTAAATGTTTAGAGTGTGAAGTGCAAATAAAAAGGAAATGTAGTCAAATAAAATCTATGATTAATCATCTAAAAATACATAAAAAAATATTTGAAAAGTTTAATGGTACTTAATAAAAACTGAAAATGCTTCTAAAAAAATTAAAATATCTCAATCCACAATACCACAAATTATAAACCTAAGCATGGGCGAAAATAAATCCAAATGTAAAGGCACTTAATGATAGTGTATCAAGGTTTATCATTCAAGGTTGTCATGCTTATTCTATTGTCCAAGAGTCTGCATTTTTAGAACTTATGAAAAAAGCTGAACCAAGTATATTCACTTATATACCTGTATACTGTTCCATCAAGGCAATATTTTTCTCAGAATCATATTCCAAACGCTTTTGAAAAAGCTGTTAATCATGTTAGAAATATCATTATTAATGAATGTAAAAGCACAGTATAGACTAAATCAGAATGGAAACTCTTGGCCGCCCAAATTTTAGTCCGCCATATTGAAAGTGCACGACAGTTTGGCCATATAAAACGAAAATTTTTTTCTATTATATTTGTATTATTTAGATACACTGTTTATCCATATTTTTGTCAACAATCCATAAAGTTTAATGTTTTGTTTTGTAAAGAAACTAAAAATGTAACGGCCCTAGGTTTGTTGGTAAACATCATTGGTCGACTAAAGACTTATTTTGTTTACTGGTTTTTTTTTTACAGTTGTTTCCACGAGGTTTTTTACTAATTTTTACGATTTTCGGGAAAACTTGTTATTATTATTTGGCTTGTGTTAAAAAGTAAAATCCTTTTCCTAGATCAATGATTTATTATAATTAGTAAATATGTATCACAGAATAGATTTAATTTATTCTGTTTATGTATGTTTATTTACATTATACAGTAGACGCCGCTTATAAGACTCACGGATATAAGGTTCAGTCGCTTATTAGACTCAAAATCGTCTGGAACGGTCCGGACGTATCCAAATACATTAAAAAAAAATCGGTTATAAAACTCGAATTTCGTAAAATAAATAGTAGAAAATAAACTTTTTTGGTTATAATTTAGAAATAAATTGGGATTGAAAAATTAAATAATATTCGTGTTGATTATTTCTAGTTTCTGTTGGTACCTTATAACGTTTAATAATTTTTATCGCAGAATTCATCGGAATATTTGAACAAAATAAAAAACAAACAAAAATTACAAATTTTTTTCAAAAATAATTTTTATTTGTAATACATATTTGCCTATTATAATTTTAGTTTTTTATCAGGATTATTAAATGTAATCAATAATAAAGTATATAATATGTGTTAATGTATTAAAATCAAAGTAAAATATGTAGTAAAATAAAATTTATAAATACATAATTAATTTTCTTTTTCCACTTCGCTTATAAGATTCATTCGGTTATAAGACTCACTTTGTACTGGTCCCAAAGTGAGTCTTATGAGCGGCGTCTACTGTACAAGAAAAAGCTAACATTAAGTTTAGTATCAGAAAAAATAATGCATACCAGTGTATTTATTGTATTTCAAATATTTCATATTAAATTTTAGGTCTACACTGATGAGCACTTTCAATATGGCGGACCATATTTTTGCGCTGTGTATTTTTCTTATATTTTCCATTCTGATTTAGTTTATTCTGAGGTAAAAGTATTAGATCTTTATCATTTACAACAGATGGATGGACTTCTCGTTCAAATGAAAATTACATATCTTTAACAGTCCATTATGTCACAGAAGAATGGAAACTTCGTCACAATTTCACTAAATCTCGAACATTCCAAAGATCAACATACTGCAACTAACCTAAACAATCTTATAGTAAGACTAATTTAAAAATGGTCAGTTTGTAAAGATATACCTATGTATTTTATAAATGACAATGAGCCGAACCTTATAGCAGCATTAAGAAGAGTTCCTGATGGCAACATACCTGGCAACATTTAAGATGCGTAGCACTCATTTCAATTAGCAATAGTCGACGCCAAAAAAAGTACATCTAACTTAGAAGCAATTTTAATAGCTTGTAGGTCCATTGTTGGCCATTATAGGCGAAGTTCAACTGCTAAGGCAAGGCTTTTTGAACTTCAAAAAAAAGAAAATATATCTCCACTATTAATGCTTATCCAAGATGTTAAGACTAGGAACTCAAGAATATTTAATGCTTCAGCGCATTTATAAAGTAAAAAAATTTATTTCTGCTGATTTAATTGAGTCTAATAGCAAAATTGATAATCTAACATTGGATCAATATTCAACAACTGAACATTTGTTGTGCGTACTACAACCATTATACAAGGACACAAATTATTAATGTAGTTCTTCGTTCCCTACAGCAGCGAGCATTATTTTTTATTTGCATTATATTATTGAAACCTCAAGAGATCTAGAGCAAAATAATTCCAATTTAAAGATTCGCACATTTGCATCTAAAGTAAGCATTGGTATAACGTCACATTTTCCCTCATGTAAAGATAACACAACTTTATTATTTTGTATGGTAGTCGATCCACGATTAAATGCATCTTTTTTAAATAAACATCAGGTCCAAAATTTGAAAATCGCTTTGAAAAATGAAATTATTAAATATCAGTTACCATTAGAATAATAAATATAAATACTATTCCTGAAGTAAATACTGACGGAAATGATATGTGGTCAATGGTTGGGGAATGGAATACAGAAACACAAACTCAATTAAATAACGAAAATATTAATTTAATTATAGAAAAAGAAATAGAAAATTATATTCAAGATCCCAAGGAACCAAAAAAACCAATTGTTTTAAATTTTGGAAGGATTTGCATCAAATAAAATACCCACATATTAAATGCCTTGCTCTTCAACACGTAGCAATATCAGCCACTCAAGTTACCAGTGAGAGATTATTTTTAAACGGCTGGCCAAATTGTCTCAGATAGAAGGACATTGCTCATACCTGAACTGGTTGAAGAATTACTATTTTTATAAGATTACTATAAATTTATATAGGAAATGGAAGAAATAGAAGACAACTCAAAACCAGACGATTAATAATTAATATTTAAATATTTTAAATATTTAACTCTGATCATTTTTATATGTATTTATTATTCTAATATTTTATTTCTTTATTATTATTATGTAATATATATATAACTATTTAGTTTTTTTGTTCATGATAATAAATATTAAATAATAATAAATAAAGCCAAATCTTATTTAATTAAAACAATATTGAATTTGTTTCTATATTTATTGGCTATTAAATACTAAATACCAAAATATAAACTAATATTATAGTAACTATAGTAACCTAAAAATCAATTGCTGCATGTATGAAAGATCATTGAGAACGGATATACCGATTTGGGTGATTTTTTTTTGGTTGTGTTCGTAATTGTCAGGACTCCGGGTGAGGTTTGTATGAAAAAAGTTTGTATTCGACTACTTGGCATTTGTCGAGCACTCTAATTTTTTTTAATATTCGGGAATTGTCTAATTCTCGCCTCTTTTTTCGAGTACTCGACTTTTTTTAAAACTCGAGTATTTTCTAGTACTTGACTTTTTTTTGAGTACTCGACATTTTTCGAGTACTCAAATTTTGAACTCGACTCGACTCGATGTAATTGAAACTCGACTCGACTTAAAAAAACCAATACTCGCCCAACACTAGTTATTTTGTAAAAATAATTCATGAAAGAAAGTCGGCACGAGTTGAGTTTGTGGACTGTGGTCCACTCAGTTTGTTGACAAATATTTACGTTCATTGTGTATGCGCATGTTTATTTAACGATAATTCACTATATAATTTATGTCTTGATTATATGAAAATAGAAGATACTGAATTTAATCGTATTCTTTAAATTCATTGATGACAATGTTTAAAAGTTTATTGATGAAGTCGAAAAAACTACTATTGTGGTATTCATCAAATAAACACATAAAAAATAAAAATTAGGATTCTCACTCCTTCATTATGTTCATTATTAAAAGAAAGAAATTTAATTTAAATATGATCATGTTTACTAATCTCCTTCACGTGCCGCTAGGGGGTTCAACAATTTCAAAATAGGATTGATTTTTTAGATAAAATCAATGAAATTATCATAAAAATAAATATAAATTATAGATATTTATATTTTCAATAAAAAACATATCTATAAGTAAAGGACATCAATATATATTCTTTAAAAATTTAAGAATATTACTTTCACATAACTTATTAAAAATAATAGTCACTCGTTTGAATTAATTTTGAATAGTATTTAGAAATATGAAAAACTTTCAGAGAAGTATTTATAATTAAAAAATACTTTCTTTTATTATTTCGATTACAAATTCCAAATATTATTTCCATAAATTTTCGAATATGTATTCACAGGCGTTCCCCAAATTATCAGAAATAATGTTATACAATATAATCTGGCCTACAAATGTTTTTTGTAATAGTTATTTCAAATTTTCCTGTAAGACTTGCAAATAAAATGTACATAATAAATAATGAGTAATAAAAAATGCTATTGATCAAAACCTTAGAAATTTTCAAAACCTTTAACATTTTTTCCAGCGTTTGTACCTATGTGTTCCACATAAAATTTAAAAATATTCTCAAAAAGATAACTGCGAGGTAACGCTTGATTACTATGATATGATAGAAATCTAAGAATTTTTATAAATTTTATAAATACGCTTCACATATCTCAACAGCAAGTCAAGTAAAATATAAGTCTTGATACACATAATAGTTGTATGTCTAATAATGTAGTCATTACTACAACTCAGTTTTCACATGTTATTAGTCTTTGAAAATAAAGTGTAAAAAAAAAATAACCGGATGGGCCTCACTCTGCTGTACAGTTGGGGGTGGAGTGCACCTTGTTTATAGGATAGGTCATTATTACAATGGATTTGTTAAATTTGAATACAATGATAGATATCATTGTATACGAATAACGATTCTGAACGGAGTTAATATGTTTGTCTAGGATATAATACATTGTTATTTATAAATATTGTAAAAAGTATGTTTTATTTTGAAACGATAAATATATTTTTCAATAAGGATGGGTTGGTAGTTGCATAGAGCAACATAGTTTGTCAGTCTAGAACAGTGGTGGGCAAAGTACGGCCCGCGAAAGAATTTAATTCGGCCTGCCGAGGGTCCATCGACACGGATAGTATAAAAAAAATTCCCGAAATATTCTGAAAATGATCGAAGAAAATAGTTTTAAATAATATATAAATAGATTGGCGTGGACTGTGCGCGGTCGTACCCTCATAGCGTGGTGTAAGTAGATAGTAGGTACTACGATTATAGGTATATCATTTCTATTTTTGTTCGTATTGATATATTTTCCGGATCTCGGTTTGGTGCGTCCTTATCGTAGTTATCGTATAATAATATGTATGATGTACGTATGTATATAAGTTAATTGATATAATGTTATTGTGTATCAGTCGTTGCACTGTCGTTATACCTAATCGTTATTCCTTGTGTACGTATAGTGAACTCAGTCGTCACTCGTCAGCTGTCATAATTTTGTTTTAATTTTGTCTCTTGTTCTTGCTTGTTTGCGTAACATTTTATATTCATAATCGTTTAAAAGAAAATCTGTGCTTTTGGAATAATGGCGTATAAAAAAAGAAAAGTCGATTCCGAGTGTCGTGTGTTTAAAGAAGAGTGGGCTTGGAAATACTTTTTTACGGAATACAATTGTAAGCCAGTATGTCTTATTTGTAATGAAGCAGTGGCGGTGTTTAAAGATTTTAACCTTGCTCGTCATTTCAACACCAAACATTCAAAAACCAAATATGCTTTGATGGATGACGCAGAAAATAGGTAAATGCGGAAAACCTAAAAAAAACAATATCTACTCAACGGAATGTGTTTATAAAGCAAAACACTGCTCAAAAGTCTTCCACACTAGCTGGATATGTTGTGACTTATAAAATAGCTAAAAATAACAAACCATACTCGGAAGGAGAATTTGTAAAAGATTGTATGGTGAGTATGAGTAAAATTTTATGTCCAGAAAAAATTAAAGAGTTTGAGTCTGTCAGTTTATCTCGAAAAACAGTAACAACGTGAATTGATGCCATTGCATTAAACTTGTCGATTCAATTTAGGCATAGTATAGCAAACTTTAAATATTTTTCCGTGACGATGGATGAAAGTACGGATAGAAGTGACACTGCTCAATTATTAATATTCATTAGAGGCGTTGATGACGAATTTAATATTACTGAAGAGCTAGCTTGTTTGCAATCGTTAAAAGGAAAAACGACGGGGCAAATAATTTATAACGAATTTTCCGAAAGTCTCCAAAATTTAAATGCACCTATTTCAAAATTATGCAATATAACTACAGATGGAGCCCCAAATATGGTTGGGAAAAACGTGGGATTTTCAGGTATTTTTCGGAACCAGAATCCTAATCACGATGTTGTATTTTTACATTGTATAATTCACCAGGACGTCCTTTGTAAAGCTGCAATAGATATTACCCATGTACTTAATGTAGTTTCAAAACTAATTAATACGATTCGATCTCGGGGCTTGGTACATCGACAATTCCAAGAATTTCTGATTGAAGTTGACGCAGATTATTCTGACCTTCTTTACCACACGAAAGTAAGATGGTTAAGTTGTGGATATGCATTTGAACAGGTTTGGAATTTAAAAGAGGAAATACAAGATTTCTTAAAGAATAAAACAGACAAATGGTCTGATTTCCAAATCTTCGAAGACAAAGATTGGCGTACCGATTTTGCATTTTTTACCGATTTGCTCGAACACTATAACAAATTAAATAAAAAATTGCAAAGAAAGAACCAATTTATAGATGAGACTTGGGGTTGTCTGAAATCATTTAAATCACAGCTTTTTCTGTTTTATAACTGCATGGAGAAGAACGATTTAACTCACTTTCTGCGTTTAAAATCCATGTCACTAGTGAGTGCGAACAAACTAAAAGAATTCAGTCAGGCGTTGAAAAAACTTCACACAGAATTTCAAACTAGGTTTCAAGATTTTAAGAACATTCAATCATCATTCGATGTTTTCTTGATGCCCTTTAATGTAGATCCAGAAAATGTATCTGCAGAATTGCAGTTGGAAATTATTGAAATGCAGTGTAGTACCCATTTGAAGCAATTGTTCTTAAATTCCACAAAACTAGATTTTTATAGAGCACTTCCGAAAGCTGAATTCCCAAAGACAATTGCTCACGCCCAGAAAATTATGGCGATGTTTGCGTCGTCTTATGTATGCAACCAGACTTTTTCGACCATGAAATTGCGGAAAAACTCAATCAGAAACCGATTGACTGATGAACACCTTTTCGCACTGTTGAAAGTTGCTTCGTCACAGATGGAACCTGCTTTCGAAAATATTATGGAAGATCAAAAACAATTCCATATGTCTCACACGCCTATCATGGTTGGGCCTTCAAATAAAAGTTAAATTAATTATTATTTAAATTTTAAGGTAAAAGGTAATTTGTAACATTTGTGTGTAATGCTGTAATGTTTTTATAATATTTTATGATTCAAAGCTTTAACACATAATGTATTTTTTCTATAATTGTGGCCCTCCTCTAGAATTTCTTAAACAATGTGGCCCCTCATTAAAAAAGTTTGCCCACCACTGGTCTAGAATATTATACATTATATTATATTTTACATGTAATTTTATGTCAATATTTGCTGTTCAAACGCTTATAAAAAAAAATTGTGCCTATGGATTTTAATAATTTTTTCATGACATTAAGAACTACTTCTGTAGAATCTTCTATTAAATTTCAAGTATTTTGTAGAAGCCAAATTTTTTTTATCACCGATTATAAAAATAAAATGTAAAAAAATCGAATATTTTAAATGCCTATAAGTGGCTTAAAAATCAATATAATATTTTGAAAAAAATATGACATAAAGGAAATACCAATCATAACAGCTGGTAGAAATTTAAAAAATCTGCGACTTATACTTTTTGAATTATAACAAATAAAAATTTCGTAAATATTTAAATTTCAAACAGTCATAAAATATTTTCCTCTAAGTCTGGTAGAATTTTTTTTAAAGAATTTTAAAGAATATCTTATAGATAACCTAGTGTGAAAATTTTGAACCTTAAGTATGAACAGAAAAAATTTTATGAATTTTTATCTACAAAATAACTTGCAAATTTTCGCAATTTTTCATATTTCGTATAAATTGGAACTTTGAGCACTTATAAAAAAAAATTGTGACGTACGATTTTAGATTTTTTTTTATCAGTTAAGGAACAACTTATAAGAAATCTTGTATTAAATTTTCAAGATTTTCTGATCAGCCAAAAAAATTTTATGGTTATTTTAAAAAAAAAAAATTAAAAAAATTGAAAATTTCAATTGTCTATAAATAGCTCAATAAAAGTCAAAATACTTTGAAAATTTAACGGTGTATAGAGAACGCTAATCTAAACATTTGGTGAAAATTTCAAGTATTTACATCGATTAGTTTTTGAGTTATAGCAAAATAAAAAATTTGATTTTGTCGAAAACTGGTTTTGCGTATAAACTCCCGTTTTTCCCTTATTTTTTTAGGGTTTTTCCCGTCGCATTTAAAAAATATTGAAAATTTTTTACTTTTGACTCCCCAAAGTACCAACTAGATTTACTTTCCTTTCAGAAAAGTTGCTACATAAGCAAATGGAAGCATTTTTACTGCCAAAAAAGGTGTTGTCAGACACAAAAAAAAAAATAAAAAATAAAAAAAAAACACACATCATTGTAAAACCAATAGATTCCATCACTCCGTTCAGAATCTAAAAAGTATACTTTTCAATCATTTAAAACTCATTAAGTATACAAGCATAAATGGTCTGAAGAAATATTTTAGAGACTAAATAATTTTTCAAACTGTTTTTTTGAAAACAAATCTACCTATTTATAATAAAGTTTCTATGTGGTAAATCGAATTAAATTGATTTACTTGTATTTAATACCGCATTTTTTTCTGAATATATTCCATAACATGATTTAAAATTTCAATTTTAAAAATTAAAAATAACAATTAAGGACTTAACAATAAAATCAATAATTATGTTTAAACCATCAAAACTACTATGAAAATAAAACCTATAATCTATTAGTAAAAGATGTTCTCAATACTCCACAATTATATTTAAAAATTATGCTCACAAACTTTTTTTAATACACTAGATATTTGACTACCCTAAAAGATTATAAAAAAGTATATGAAAATATAAGTTATCAAATAAAATATTAAATAATCATTAAAAAATAATTATAATTATCCTTTCAAGGCCTAGCTTACTTTTTTTTGTAAATAATACAATAAATAATATTATATACATAAAGTCTCATGTATTTAAAATGCTAAATTTCTATATTGTATATTCGAATGTATTCCACATAAATAAATAATAGTCTTATAATAACACTATCAGTATCTTTTTTTAAAAAAAAAAAATACTGTTATTAGTGTTTTATTATTTTGAATGCCAATATTTGCAATTGTGGGTCTTTATATTCACATAGATGAGTTAAATTTTAATTTTTTGTATTAAATAAAATTAATATTTGTTTACAAGATAAATAAATATAACTGTGTGCGCTTCTCTTATTAAGTTTCTTTACCCATCTACTGTCAACAAATAATACAGAACTCTCTCTCAATTTGAATGACTACAACTGGTAAACAAAATCTACAATGACTTCCACTCAACCTCTTTGGGGAGGGCTCTGAACGTGTTTGAGTAGAAAGGGAAATTCGCTAGATGCTAAGAATGAGTTTTTGAGTGTGCACAATATAATTTTTTATAGTAACATAGATACATTGAGTAGTGTTATTAAATTTTTTACTTTTGGAATAATAAACATTAATTATATGGATAGTTGCACACAGATACTCGACATAATGCAAAACTTAAGCTCGACCGAATTAATACTATAAAGATTATTGAGAAAAATTGGGCTACAGCAATAAATACATTTAGGGAAATAATATTATACATCTTTAAATATATATGTATATTACGAGCTAACATAAAATGTATTCAATAAGTAAAGTGATTCACATAAACTGATTTTAAACAATGATTTGATTTATTGATATGATACAATACTTTTTGTGTCAAATAGACAAAAATATTATTTAATATTGATATACCTACTAAATTCTAAGTGAAAAGAGAAATTAATTGATTTTACTTTTATGCTTTTTCGTAAGCTTTTTTGGTTAGTAAAACTGTACCAAAAGTGGTTTTCAATATCTCATTAAATGGGAAATTGAACTAAGAAAGTTTCAAAAAAAAAATTTAATTTATTGATTTTCCAATAATATCGAAAAATTGATAAAAAAAAAAAAAAAAAAACTAGGAGGATTAATTTGATTTTGTATAAAAAGTGTTTTTATTTATTTTAAAATTATTAGTTTTCTCGAGATTAATTGATTAAAAATCAATATTTTTTATTAATATTTGTAAAAATATGAAAATTTGATATGTAACATAAATGCTGCTTTTAAATGTATAATAAATACACAACCATTAAAAATGTAATTTAATTCTATCTCGATTGAGGACAAATACTTGATACCAGTGTCCTATTGGTTTTTTTATAGACAAAAAATAAATACCCTACAGAATGAACGTTTTAAATGTATTTACATTATATTTTATAAAAATTTTAAATATTTGTTATAAGCATCCGGAAATCAAATAGTACGATAAATTGGTTTAAAGCTATTTAGAAAATAAGTACATGACTCTTTTTTTTAGTTTTTTTCAACAATCATTATGAAAAATAAATAATGATGTCTAAAGATTCAAGTGATATTACAAATTTACTAAATCAGTATTGGAAATGATTTTTTTTTTTTTTTTAATTATTATGTTTACTTGTATGAAGAAAAAAAACTACAAAAACATTTGTATGAATTAAATTTTCTCCGCTTTTTACGAATTTCTATAAAAATTAGATGTGAAATCATATTTTACATAAGCCAATATTTCGAAAAAAATATTTTCAACCATATTTTAGTTGGGTATTAGTATACAACACATTCATGCAATCATATTTGCAAACTTTAAGTATCTACTTAGATGATATTATAAGTTAATATTTTTTTTTCTATTCCATTATCCTAAAGGAATTTCTAAATTATTTTTATAAAACTATTAAAGAATTAATTTTAAAGGATAAAATAATGAAACAGAATATCATTGATAACTATTTTTATTTTTTTTAATCAGATAGATGGCACAAATCTTATGAAATTAATTTATAGTGTAGATTACGAAACTATAATAATAATTCTGTAATAAAATAATGATATTATTTTCACTGCCAGTTTTATAAAAAAAAATTACGGAAGTATTAAACAAATACTCTTACTATCATATATTATGTGTCAACACTTTATTTATAAGTTTTATAATCATAACAAGTTAGAATAAATTGGGAACTGAATTAAGCATATTAAAAACCTTCACTTATTAGTATGGTTATACGTATGAAAAAAGTATTTGTAAAGTAATTTGTACCTAAGAAAAACTACTTTTTCGTTCAAAATGTATTTCAGATCTTAAAATCTTTTAGAAGTACTTTGGTTTTCTATTAATAATCTTTGCTAAACTCGTTTTATTTTTAAAATTTTGACTTCCATAATCTTTTTTGATTAGAAACAACAAATAAATGTTTAAATTATATCTCAGTTATGGAAGAAATAAAATCATTTTAAGTTATATTAGTTTTCATGTCATCCAATAATTGCAAAGCTGATTTTTTATTTGAATCTTATAACTCCATATAAATAATAAATATAACATATTTTTTAATGTATCTTAAAATTAAAAAAAAAAAAATATGTTACTTTTCATTTTTCATAAACACAATTATTTTGCTACTTGTTTTCATTTACAGATTTATATTATATTACTATTGTTTATAAAATATTTTTTTAATGTTATTTATTATAAAAACAATTAAATTTTTTTTTTTTTAGAATCACTATATTTACCCAATTTAAAATTCAACGAACTTTAATTAGGTACATACGCATAATACAAATTTTATATTTATGAAAATTTTTTTAGTTTGAAAAAATATCTATTTTTCTTTTTTTTTTTGCTTCATTGGCTTAAAAATAAATAGAATCTAAAAATTAAGGAACATATGGAACTTATGAAACTAAATTTATCCATATTCGAAATGAATAATTTTTTATTGCATTCCAAACAACAGAAATAAAAACCTTGGAAAGTTAATTGTTAATTGTTTCAAATTTTATTTTTAAAAAGTGTGAAAATGAATATTGAATTTTAAAATAAATGTTATTAGTTTATATTTTGCATTGCATTAAAACAATATTAATATAAATTATACATATATTAAATATGTGTATTCTTAAGTATTGAAATAAAAAAATCAAATTGATTTATTATTTATTATTATTATTATTTATTATTTATTATTTTCACATTAAAATATCAAAATATATTTAATGAAATTATTAAAAAATAATTAAAAAATTTCATTATTAAAATAATTTAAAAGATATTTTGATAGTCATTTAAATTATCGACAATAATTTATTTTATTTTTGAACCAAATAATAAATTTAATGTTAATGACAAATTGTTCGACTTCAAAAGTCAAACCGTTGATGCTTTTTATACTATAATTAATTTTCCTTTTCTAAAATTTTAATAATCTAAGACTTATATAACAACTATAACTGTGTTTTCTTTTATATTTTTAGGCTTTAAGCCAATACGACCAATGTCAATGCATGTAAGTGTAAATGTCGCAAAGACACTTTGTCTTTTGATTTTCTAAACTTAATATTTGTTGAACATAAAAAAATATTGAAAACTTCTATTTTTAAATATTATCTTCTGGCAGTATACAATTAAATGTAACTGGTAAATACTTTTAGTTGGTGAGCATTGGAAAATTAAATGTTATTGCCGAAATAAAAAGCTAATATATCAGTAAATTCAAATGATACGCTAGATAGAAGGATCTATCTAACTATCATGGCCTGTCCAACAGATAAGTGAGGAATATTTTATTTTTATTTATTGTAGTTTGTTAGTTATTTTCCCATTCTAGTAGAACATAGATATCATATTTTCTAAAATATAAAATAGAACGTTTATCCACATAAAAAATATATGTGTAATATGAGTATACACGTTTAAGTTACTTAACAATTCAAAACGACTAAGAATATATATTTTTATAGAGCTGACTTTGTTATATTTGTATACATATGAGTATAATTTTTTTATTTTTTATTTTGAACACATTTTTATTGTAAAATTGGCCAACTCGAATAATGATTTTTTTTAAATAGGCTCTTCATTGCCTGTGGGCTACATAGTTTTACTTTGATTCTATCCGTGTACATATAGCGAGGGAAAATATTTTTTTATTTTTATTATTCCATATAAAACTTCCTCTATAATTCGAATTTTGAACAATAAAACTTTTAGTTTAGTGGATAGAAATTAAATAATTTCTTAAATCATTGAACATACGAATACTTTATAAGGTAAATAATTTTCTATGTTGGTTTAACAAATTTTATAGAATGCCTTTGTACGATACAAATATTTAATCGGAATAATATAAAAAAGTCCACCATAATATTATATTATATTATATTATAAAATATTTTTGATTTTGAATTAGTTTTTATTTCAAATCCTAATTGAGTTCATAAAATGACTGTATATTTGCTTTATATAATAATAACCGTAATATAAAATATAAATAATGGTCTAATCGAACTGATTAATTGGGAGTATGATCATAAAACCTTTTAGCTTATTTACATAATGGTATGTAAAATTTCCATTAAATTCATCGTGAAAAATAAAATCACATTTTTTCAATTACAATTTAACTCTAATCTACTCTCAACAGCACACTCAATTTTATATTAAAACTTTTAAAAAACACTTAAATCAAATATATTTTTATATCATGGCCATTTTTTTTAAATAGTACCTAGTCAAATATTAATTGAGTTATATTATTTTATAATAATCTCAATTAGTTTTTTCAAAAATTTTCCCAATTCGTATTAAATCATTTTCGTATATACAAAACCAAGTAGAGGGTACAAATATAACACAATCAAACGAAGTGTACATGATTACGAAAGCCTATCAATAACAAAAACCTCTTAAGAATAGACATTTTATTTTTTTCTTATTCCGTTGTCAATTATATTATATAATGATGTGTTACAACCCTCTCAATAACGGAATCTTTTGAATGATGGGCATTATTTTGCGGTCTTATTGATGTCTGATGAACAAACATTTTACACAAAGCGCGGGATACATGAGCAAACAATGGTTAACTTTCATTTTTACGTGAACTGTAAAGCCGTTATCAGAAATAACACATCTGCAATAAGCAATGATAAAAACAGAATACTCTTCGGTAACTTGGAGAGGACAGGTCACTGATTTGAGTAAATCATACACCATAGCTTTAATGACACAAATACATTATTAGAATATTGATATAAATATAAATTTAACGTCCATAATGTTATGCATATATATACATACGAGTAATACCGATTTTATGGAGTTCGAAAGGCAGATAACGTGCGTATATTATATTTTGATTAGGTCTTAAATAGCAAAAACTATTGATGATAAATATTAATTATCAGTTACTCTATTTTCGGTATTACTAGTTCAATAACATTAATTTCAATCGTAGAACGTATTTACACAATAACAATTTTAGCGAAACTATAAAATTCGTTATAAATTTAAGCTTGGCTATTTATAAATCGTTTACGAAAAACTCAAGACAAATAATATACGACATTTTATTACTTCAAAAATAGAAAATTATAATTCATAACTAAATGTTGATCATTTAAGTATACACGTGATTAAAAAAATTATTGTAAGACGAAAAATGCCTTAGACAACTTTAAACTATATTTTATTGTCTCGATACACAGGAGTCACGATGAAAATTTTGAGCATAATATTATTAATAGTATGAAATTTTTAAAATATTAGATGACTATAATATTATAACAAAAGACCACTATAAACAAAGGTTTATGATTTATATTAAACATTCTATGGATACGATTTGAATTATGAATGACGTGATAATAAAATTATAAAATACAATATTAAAAGTTACTATTGCAATCAAAATATAAGATAAATGAAAATAATACCAAAGTAGAGTAATTATTGTAGATCTTGAAATTCATAATATTTTCGACAAATATTTTGTATTAAGTACAAATTTTTTAATCAATATTCTGCTTTAAAAAAACTAACACTATTACTCAATATAAACATCTTAGAATAAATTACTGTAGAATTTCACTGTGTGTGTCATTTTCAAATCAGACTGAACATTTAAATTCGATTAATCCAATTTCATGTCTAAAATACTCATAAGGTTTAACTTTAAGATTACGTATTATTGTTTACAATCTTGAAACGTATTTTCCAAACAAATACAATATAAATTTCAACTCGAATAGGTATACAATTGTAGAACTATGTTAAATTCCTCGTTGTACCTTTCAGAATCTAAATCGCAAAAAAAACAATGTCAGCCAATGCAACACAGTATTACGTCCTATATAAACATACACGTCCAATTCAAATAAGATTCTCACCAATTCCATTCCATTCTGTGGATACCATTGGGATTTATATTTCCGTGATACCGATTGTATTATTTACTTGTCACAGGTTATAAACGAACTATATGTTAAACTACAGTATACGTTAACATTTCAGAAATATTGCACTATATTACAAGTATATGGGTATCGGACTAATTACACATCTATATACTACTGTATAAGTATTAATTAGATTTGTTTATTATTATTACTTTGTGTTTTATAAATTCACCATAATTTCTTTTCGCAGCCAATACTAATTAATGTAGCCGCTCTCTACCTTGTTCCCTTCCGCCAATCAAGGCCGAAATCATGCCGTGCGCTTCATGATGCGTTTATCAAGCAAAAAACCATCGTGCCTATAACTCAAATACATATGCTTTGTACCTGCTATGTTTGTTTTAATGTAATTATATAAAATACTAACATTATTATTAAATATAAAGTCTTTGTGTTATTCTGTCATGAAAACAAATAAATAAAGTTAATTACAGGTACTGTAATATATTATATAATATTTCTACATCATATTATATATAAATCTCCAAATTAAATCTATCATTTTTATTTATAGGCGCTTATAATAAATTAAAAATTATTACCTCGTTAATATGAAAAAATTAAAAAAATAAATGTTCTAAGATGGGGGCCAGATTGTTAATTCTCAATTTTCCCCATGTCTTAAAAAATATTTTTAACTGAATTAATGACTAGTGTTTGGCTAAAATGTCGCTTAGAATAAGTAAATAATTTGCTCACATATTTAGAAATATAAAAATTTAATTGTAGGTACTGCTTACCAGCTCTGAAGTATGTAAATCGATTGATCCTGTAAACATAAAAATTACTAAATAAATATCTGAAAATTCTTGATGAAAAAAGACAGTTTATAATTGAATTAAAATGTTGTCTACAAATAATATTAAATACAAGCCTTAAAAATCATTTGAGAATTTTTTATGTCAAATAATATCTTCAAATGTTCATTTATTTTAATTTTATATTTATACAACTATCTCAACCGTTAGTCTTAATTTTTTAATAAGAAATAATACGTAGGTACCCTTATTTCAAATCATTCCGTATCGATAATTTGATTAAATTGGAAGGATTTTTTTACAATAGGTACCACAAAAATTCTTTACATTTTTTAGTCTAACGATTAAAATTGTAAATCATAGCATTATGAGTACCTATGAGTTTCAATGAGTATCTTAGTGAATCCTTCAAAAATTCGTCTGATGTTTTGACATTCCACGCAGTTCCGTATAGAAACGGGCGCAAATTGGATGGCATAAAATATAAAAATCCTATTAAATTATATATAAACTCTTTGTTCCGAATGCAATAAAATGTGTGACATTTTTATAAATATGATAACCTGTCACTAGAGGTTACACGAAGAAGTATGAAGAAAGAAAACGACGCATAAAATTAATACACACACTCTTATATTATAACATAGGTATAAGATTAAAAAATATATTATTATTTATATTATAATTCAAATTATAAATTATAAATTAGTATATTGAATAAATTATTATGTATAATATTGTATATTATACAACTGTCGACATACGGTCTGATTACTGATTCAATTATAATGGGTCGTGCACATTATTCCGCGTGTATGATATTATCATCACTAGTGTTTTACCTCCTATACTATTTTCCAACCTCAGAAGTTTCCCCTCCCCCACCCGATTGCTAATTTTCACCTAACTTCCATATCACACCGTATTTCACCTGGGCGCAAGATTTTCGGTGACAAGAAACTCAATTTATTTATTTCACCATCGTTTTTGACCTTATCTCTGTTCAGGATTCAATTTAAAATTAAGAACAGAAAAATAACAACGTACATACGAGTAACTATATTACAGCTAATGATTTCATACCAGTGGCAGTTTTTAGGAGGAGGCGAATGGGGCTCTCACCCCCCCCCCCTTGAATTTGTTTTTTGTCAACGATTATGTTATGTATATCATATTATTTTCATAATATAATATGTTCAAACTTTTTTTTAATTATTTATTGATTTTTTTTTTTTTGGATATCAGCATAAACTTTGCATGTTAAATTATTTTAAGTAAATCTAAATATATTCTACATGGTGATTTTTATATACAACAATTTTTTTTACAACTAGTTTGCTATTAGTTGCATGTCCTTTTTTTAATTAAAATTTCACTAAAATATGCTTAAATTGCTTTACATTTATTACTTAATTTATACATTTATTATTCATGTTTTTGTTTAGATTATAGCCAAATAAATGGACTTTTTACTACATTTTTATACAACATTATGTACATGGTTAAAAGTAAGTATAATTCAGAGACTGTTACTTTATAAAGATTCCAATAAAACTAAGTATTTAAATTATGAAATAAAAAATGAAAGTTATAGGTCAATTAATTATTATAGAACCATAGACAAATTATATTCTTTATTTGATATATGTAACTATGGTGAGGGGAACCAAAAAAATTTAAAATAGCCCCCTCCCTTAATGTTTTATTAAAACCGCCACTGTTTCGTACGGTTGACGTTGTCAAACTAAATCATAGTACAATGACCTAAATTACACATTCAACGTAGAGTACTTTTAAGTTTTTCGGTATAAACTCAAGCCCACCCAAAAAGGGTCACACAAAAATTTAAACTTATTTAGTTAAAATTCACCACTATATTTCTTATGATTTTAAAAAACATCACAACTGATTATTAAAAATAATCTTTCAATATTTACATATTATGTTAGAAAATATATATTTAAGCTGTACAAAGTATTTGTAAATGTTTTTGAGATTATTAATTCTTAAACTAATGGTTTTAGCATACACAGGCACGCCATTATATTATTGTAATTGATAGTACCTCCATGGATACTCCGCAGCTACATCGGTGTAGTCTGTATTAATAAGAATATGTATTCAACAATACGAACAACAAATTACTAGTAAATTGTTGAAAACCTTTTTTTAATCTAGTTGAATGCAAACAATAACAGTTACATCCAGTGGTTACATCCACGTAGACGCTATCAATTTTGACAATGGGATGGTATATCTGTATATTATGAAATCAACAATCATACCAAAAATTTATACAAATTACAGCGAACTATGGTTTTAGATCGCTATAATTTGTACAAATTATATAATTCTAATACTATCTAACTATGGTTTTAGATAGATAGTATTAGAACTAAAGAAAAATTTGAGTCGTATGTTGAGAATCACATTAAGAAACTTTTGGAATATTGTGCTGTTGTTTTGTAACGAAAAATGGTTTACTAGTATGTTTGCGTGCTCCATCGCGAGTTAGTTGGTATCGTCACCAATATTACCACCTACCAATAGTAGTAGTAAAATATATATTTTGCATTTACAATATTTTAACCTAACCTGACAACCAATTGTTTATTAGTTATCATTTATGACTAACGCTGGCATTTGTGTGCGTGTGTCGCGTCAAAATGTTGACCTCGGCCTCGATCATCTGGTGCAAAAGTTTCCGTCGTACGATCTCGAGTACAAAAAAATATCTTAGGCAATAAAATCGGATACGAATCCTAAGAAAAATTCCCTTTGTCCCCGCGGTCCTGAACCCGTCCACGCCACATCCGTCTCTACGCATTCCGACACGAAAAATGAGCATTTTATTCGAACACAAGGACAGCAGTCTAAGACGGACTGTGCAGCTGGTACCGCGGGAGAGATTAAACGATTACGAAGTGCGATTGTTTACGTAAAGTTCGGCGTTAAAACCTATGTTTGTAAACCATTCGCCTTGTACATAAATGTTTCAAGTGTCCCCCTCAGGGTGCCGATGTCTGTTTCACATGGTATTGCATAAAAATTAAACCTGAGTGCGACTGCAATAAATGCCAAGTGTATTGCGTTGTAACTGCAATTTTAAAACAGTCTTCCGTCCAAAATGCAAATTGCTACAACTTTTTTCATTCTAATACCAATATACCCCTGTCCACTACGGGACCATCCACCTATATTGCAATACCTACATATAGAAATCGGTACCATTGGACCGCCCTCCCTTGTACGCAAACACACTAATATACAACAATTACTGTTATCAAGAGTGGCGAACAGTGTTCGGATCCAAATTTGGTCATCGAGAAATTTGAATGTGGTGTTCACGGGCCTACAGAGCTACGGATAAAAAAAGATAGAAGAGAAAATTGTATTCCTGTAATGATGCTGATATACCCGTTTTAATAACACATAATTTCCACAAGCATTTGCCGCTCAAAACGCGCATTTACGTACAGTGTATATTTACTTTTAACTTGACTTTACCCGCTTAGTGGTCAAAACAATTATAGTATTCAGGTTTTTGTGTTTACGCACGTGGAAATAATGCGACCAAAAACGTTAGGAAATTTCGTTTCGTATAAAAAACCAATTCGTTAATAATATAAATGCTCATTCATGTATAAATATTGTTATATGACAGAGACACGTTTACATATTTTTATATAAAACAAATAATTGGATATAAAATATTATGCGAACACGGTACAGTTATACATTTACGAAATCTGCTAAAATACAAATACATATATTTATATGTATGTGTATATATATATATATATATATATATATATATATATACATATAAAATATATACCTACGGCTGTGAAGCGATAGTCCGCGGCGGCGTGGTCGGTGAGGTCGGCGCAGTGGACCGATCAGATGTATATCGGCGGGCCCCGTGGTCTCCGAAAAAACGAGCGGGAACGCGACAGCGTTACAGTGCCCCGTGGAACGGTGTGCCGTCAAAATGCGTCCAGGTGTATATGTGCGTGTTCGAAGTGTTCTGTTGTACCACGTACAGTGGATTGTTGTGCACGCGTCGTCGTACCGGTCAGGTGTACTCGGTCTGTCGCTCTCACCGCTGGGCGGATCACAGCGCGGCAAGCCAACACGAGACGAGGCGCGACGCGTGACTGTCCTGCGTCTAGCACGGCGGTGCGAAGCGGTGCAATGTATAATGCGCGGTTTTTTTCGGTTGCCGCGACCGCACGCACGCCCGCATACACGCAAGCACGCAAGCACGGGAGCGCCGCGCCACCTCTCGGATCCGCCGGTAACCAATCGTTAATTCGCTGAGGGAAAAATCAACACCTATTACCATCACTCCTAGTCCGTCTTCTTTCCGCCGTACGGTGTCGTGTTCGTGTGTAAACCGTGGTGTTTTGCGCCGGGGAAAAGTGCCGTGTGACGGGCACGACTCACTGAGAGATAATAACGAAGACGGCCAACGTATATTGTTGAGCCATGTGCTCGAAGACTAGTGCCGGATCCGAGTTCAAAGAGGCAAATACCAATCGGAGACCCTTTGAAAATAAATCCACTCAACATAACACTCGTATATTTATTTAATACGTGTTGATGTTTTAAGTAACTGAAAAAAAAAATAAATTAAAATTAAATTTACAAGAAAAAAGCAAAATAATAACGAAACAGGCTGTTTTAAATTTTAGACCTTGGTCTTAGAGGCCTCTTAAAGCTTGAGGCCCCGCTACATCACCACTGCTTGTGCTACGCCGTGCTCCATTAACGTGCTCCAAGCCTATCGTTAAATATTTCCTAAAATGATAATCGCATTGTCACTGTTACTAATTATTGAAGACACAAATCGAAATTAAAACGAGCTGTAATCATTCACGGTCACTTATCACCTATCAGTGAAGTCAATACACTAACAGTTAAGATGCATGGACAGCAATTATACGCGTCTGTTGTCAATGTTTATCTGATTTTGCTACTTCGATTTATTTAAAATTGTTTGCCACCCTAAAGCAACGCATGACTCGCTTGCACCCTATCGACGGGTTTGCCGTGCACCCGCCGCGGAGTTAAACTACCACTACGGTAGGCCCCGATCACGTCCGTACCGCGTTCGATTTATTATTCAATTATATTTCGTTCATCTGTACATTGTGTACAATTTTAGACCGTAATATCGTTATTCAGGCTTCAAACCCTCCACAAAATTGTAAGAAAATGAGCATTTTTATTTTTATACCTATACTAAATATTTATCAGTAGTTCTATGGACTGCATAAAATACATTATGTAGAAAAAAAGCAACCTAATCCAATTTCCCACCGTTGTTGGTTATTATTGTCAATAATTGTTGTTAGTGTAGCCCGTTCATAGACCTATACTCAGTATAAGGTCTATTAGTCCGTGATATCCTTAAAACCCTTCCAGAAATGTAATTTCGTATACACACCTGATTATTGTTATTATTATTTATAATGGACGACTCATGATTTAGATATGGATAGTAATAATGTTGTATAGAGTTGCGATACAAATGTAACAAGCCTACGATGAAGTGCTAGCTTAGAAACTTATAACTTATAGTTTATATTATTATTAAAATAACGTATTTACTTTATTATGGGCTGACCGTCAACGTTCACGATTCGTTTAAACCGTATATTTAATGTTAAGTACCTACATTAAAATGCGGGCCCGGAAATCGATATCAATTTGAATAATTAATTACATTATATATAAATAATTATATAAATATTACATTTATGAAATATATTTACTTTTTTTAACTTGTTTATCAACATTTAAACAGTAAGTATTACTCCGAATAAAAACTACCCAGATATTATAATATCACTATTTTTTATTTTTATCTTTTCAAAATCGAAATTATAATATAATTTTGTTAATTTTTTTAGAGATAAGATTATATGAATTAAATTGTCAACGGAATAGATTTTTTACTAGGCTGAATTTTTTTTTTTTAAACATTCTCGAGTGAAAATATATTTTTTTTAAATATATATATTTTTTAATAAATAGGTACATACGTAAATATATGAAGTACGTTTGTAGTTAGAGTGACAGAAGTTACTTTTTTTCTTTATCACGCTCCTTGTATGCACCTGCTATACTATAAAATACATTATAAAACAACCCTGACGTACACGCTGAAACTTACCTAGAATAATTATAATTATTAAATCGAAATCCATTTTGCAGAGTATACGGTCGTTTATTATTAAATACAGAGCAATCAGACATTTGGGTTTGTTTTATATTTTACATTTTAAAAATTGTTTGTTCAGACTTTGCAAAAATAAAAACACACGGGACCAACACGCATTTAGATGAATATTTACATGACAGCATATTTTACAAATATATTTTCTTAGTACAATATGTTTTATCCAACTCTGTGTATTTTGTATGACATCACACAAGTTTCGGAAAAAATAGTTATTTGATTTTGGCAAAATATTAGTTACTGTGAGAGGAGTACATTATTTTTTTTTTAAATTATTTTACAATTATGTTTAAATTACATTTAACTCCTGTTGTGGGCTACGACAATTTTACAATGAGGGTTCACTTTGAGACAGTAAAAATTCATCAAAAAATTCATGTAGCTCCTGCAGTCTACACTGATTGGAAAATACGTGTACGGTATTTTCAGAGTATTATAAAATTCTTATTTTTGAATTTAATTTAATAAAACACTACGGAAATATGACATTATTTAAGTAGCTACTAACAATGGAAATTTCAAACATATTGAAAAATGTATAATATATTCAATGGTCTAAGGACTTACATAAATTAATTTAAACTGAAAATACTCGCAAATATTTAAATTAATATTTATTTTTTTTTTAAATAACGAATACATATAGAAATACTTACGAATATTGTATTACACAACCAAAAATATTAGTAAACAGTGAAATTTTGATCCAAAAATATTATTGAATTATCTTAATAATTAATGTATATTATACAATCGAGTCTCGTATAAAAATATTTACTAGGTATAGTTTTATATAATAAACCGTTCTAATATTGTATTTTCATATTTATATTTATAAATTATTTAAATTAAATGTAATTTATGTATTTATACTTAAATATCTATTTAAATTTCATAATACAATTGTTTCCTCTATAATAAAAAATAATTATAAACAAACATTGATGAAAAACGATTTTGACTTAACTGCATATCCAATTTGAAATTTAATTTACTACAAACCATATTTTCATTAAACCGATAATAAAATATAATAAATTCCGAAGTTCGGAATATTGAAACGTCACTATTGGCGATAGAACTTATTTTAAGCCACGGTTCGAACTATAGAAGTCAGTAAGTATTTTCTGTTCGATACTATAGTAGTGTGTACTGGACGTCACTAGTTATTCGGTTAGTTTCTGGAGCGATTGTGAAATTGTCAGTCATTGATTGATTTGTAGCAGATAAAATGAGCGATGAGTTCCGTGTTCAGCAGCTTTAGAAGAAAAAAAATAATGACTCTGCATCAATTGTCCACCCCACAGTTTCAATTAAATATTTCTTTGTCCGTGAATAACGCGTTTGCTTGTTACTTGATGGCCCTCATATAACTAATGTGAATCAAAAATTATTAGTTTTATTTACACTTTTGCGACCTAGTCTCATTCAAATGGTTATACTCTTACCATGGGTATCTCAGGAAGAGGGGGATGAATGGAACAGACATCTTTCTTCATCAAATGTTGGCTTTTATTTTTTATGTGACACTTAGAGAATACATAAATATAAATATAAATGTGTCTAGGGACGTCACTTTTCTTTACATATACCTACAATTGTTAAACATAGTTGTCGTATGTGTGGACACACTATAGAGTAGGATGGCTGTCTTTTTTACTTCTTATACCATAATTATATGATAAAATTATTTCGGTCGCTATTCAATTCAAGATATTCAGAGGATCCCAGACAGCAACCGTGCACAAAAGGATTATTGGTTTGAAATATATTTTGAACATATGAATTCCGGTCCGGAGTGCGATATATTGCATTTTTCTCCGTATTCTTGTATTCAACTACTCGTATACTTCTGACACTGTGTAACTCACGGGATACCTAACACTGATGCATTTTGCTATGAAGTATGTTTTAATGTCAGTTCCATTTATTTTGACTTAGTTGAGCCTTTCCAATTTCTATTGTACCTGTATTTACACAAACCTGCAATAACTACCGGGTCATTAATCTGAACGCATATCAATTTGAGTAATATACGATTGCGAATGGACCTTTTCCGGTAACACGATTGCGAACGTTTTTACCTGCCTTTAATCATGCGGTGTTGTCAGATTTGGTGTCAATAACACATTTTAGATTCTGAACGGAGTGATGGAATCTATTGGTTTTACAATGATGTGTGTGTTTTTTTTTATTTATTTATTTTTTATTTTTTTAATTTTTTTTTTTTTTTTTGTGTCTGACGACACCATTTTTGGCAGTAAAAATGCTTCGATTTGCTTATGGAGCAACTTTTCTGAAAGGAAAGTGAATCTAGTTGGTACTTTGGGGGGTCAAAAGTCAAAAATTTTCAATATTTTTTAAATGCGACGGGAAAATCCCTAAAAAAATAAGGGAAAAACGGGAGTTTTTACGCAAAACCAGTTTTCGACAAAATCAAATTTTTTATTTTGCTATAACTCAAAAACTAATCGATGTAAATACTTGAAATTTTCACCAAATATTTAGATTAGCGTTATCTATACACCGTTAAATTTTCAAAGTATTTTTATTTTTAAGTATTAGAGCTATTTATAGACAAGTGAAATTTTCAATTTTTTTAAGAATTTTTTTTTGAAAATAACGATAAAATTTTTTTGACCAGAAAATCTTGAAAATTTAATACAAGGTTTCTTATAAGTTGTTTCTTAACTGATAAAAAAAAATCAAAATCGTAAGTCACAATTTTTTTTTATAAATGCTCAAAGTTCCAATTTATACGAAATATGTAAAAATCACGATAATTTGCAAGTTATTTTGTAGATAAAAATTCATAAAATTTTTTCTGTTTATACTTAAGGTTCAAAATTTTAACACTAGGTTATCTATAAGCTACTTTTCAAAAATCTTTAAAAAAATTTCTACCGGAATTAGAGGAAAAAATTTTATGACTGTTTGAAATTTAAATATTTACGAAATCGCATAAAATAGCGATTTATTCTCAAACGATTTTAAATATTTTTTATCATTCAAAAAGTATAAGTTGCAGATATTTGAAATTTCTACCAGCTGTTAAGATTGGTATTTTCTTTATGTCATATTTTTTTCAAAATATTATATTGATTTTTAAGCCACTTATAGGCATTTAAAATATTCGATTTTTTTACATTTTTTTTTTTATAATCGGTAATAAAAAAAATTTGGCTCGTACAAAATACTTGAAAATTTAATAGAAGATTCCACAGAAGTAGTTCTTAATGTCATTCAAAAATTATTAAAATCCATAGGCACAATTTTTTTTATAAGCGTTTGAACAGCGAATATTGACATAAAATTACATGTAAAATATAATATAATGTAGAATGTTCTAGACTGGCAAACTATATCGCTGTATGCAACTGCCAACCCATCCTAATTGAAAAATATATTTATCGTTTCAAAATAAAATATACTTTTTACAATGTTTATAAATAACAATGTATTATATCCTAGACAAACATATGAACTCCGTTCAGAATCGTTATTCGTATACAATGATATCTATCATTGCATTCAAATTTAACAAATCCATTATAATAATGACCTATCCTATAAGCGAGGTGCACTCCACCCCTAACTGTACAGCAGAGCGAGGCCCATCCGGTTTTTTTTAGATAAAATTGACAAAATATACAAGATCTACATTTAAAATTTTCGATTTTTATAATTCACCATTGTATAATTCAGATTTCAAGCTTGGTCTGCTATAAATTGGGAACATAGAGAAAAATATGTAACCCCCTATAACATCCGATCTCTATAAATAACAAACTAGACCATATCAATAAATAAAGGCATTTGCAGGGACATAAGTCTCAACTGATTGATTATAAATAAAAATCATGACTTTTATAAGTTGGTAGCGTTAAGGAGCAAGAAAATCTTTTTTCTGCACTCCAGGTCCCTGGATTAAATATTTAAATACTGTCACTGTCTGCATTTATTTTGTGAGCATTTGTCGATAAATGTATGCACTACTAACTTTTTTAATCATACATAATGATTTAAATGTAGTATTACAAATAAAAATAATAATACTTTTAAATTTTTATAAAGTAATTAAACATTTAAAAATGTTTTAAAAAACATTAAACTATGTAACAAATATTTAAAAACTATGGTATTTCTAAAATTAAAATTCATTTTAATAAGTAACTTACCGATAGCTTGAAATGAATAGTTGTTATAAACATTTTTAACTCATCTGATGTATAAGTCGTAAATAATTTGGAAAAATATCATATAAGGATTATTTCAAATTATTTCAGTCCAATGTCCATTATCCATTACTCAAAAATGCCGAACATTTCATCAAGTATAAAAATAAAAACGATCGAGATCATACTCCCATTACAACTTTTATTTTGACGGATATCGGAGTACCTAATTAACATGATAATTACACTAATATTGTCCTATATAAATTAATTTTTATCTATATAAATGTGTTATAATAATACACAACAAGTTGGTTAATTAGATGGCACAGTTTGTGAATTATATTGTAATAATTTTTTTTTTTATATATACAATCATTGTTTTTCTAATACAGAGAACCTACTACCTGTTCAAATATGCTATCTTATTATTAAGATTTGTAGTGACTCTGTGGACGCAGCCGCTAGATATCGCTTTAGTATTTTGAATTAAACGATAAAGCAGTTTATCAACAATTCATTGTTTACAGTAAATTTTATAAAAACGGATTTTTATTACCAAAATAAAAAATTGTTGTTTCTATAGTTGTAACCCTATTATCAAGTTGTATACAAAATATTACAACGATGTCTAGTGGCTGCATCCATTAGGCGCTACTAATTTTAAAAATAAAGTGTAATAAACAACTAAATAAGAATCAAAATCTAAAATAAGTTTGTTTTTTTTTTTTTGTTTAATGTAATTAAATAAAAATATGGGTCGATTATAGTCTTGTAATTATCAAGTCTATTAATAGATTTAAGGAGTTTAATTTTTTTAAGTATTGATGCACTACTTCAGTTATTGTCTACGTATGATAGTGAACGGTCGTTATTTCGTATCAGTGAAATTTTAGCTCGCTTATCGGGTTTTTAGACGTATGTGTAGTGTATTAATATATTTCGTATACGTACACAAACAAAATGTTGTGTTTAATTTGCAATGAACAAATTTTTGAAGGGGACGAAATTCAATGCTTTAATTGTAAAGAACATTTACATTTCACCTGTGCAGCTTTTAGAGAATCAGTCTTCAGAAAATTAAATAAAAAAGTAAAGTCTAACTGGTCTTGCTCGTCTTGTAAGACAAAAAAAAATTCTGACTTAATCTGTAAATCACCTTCACAAGAAAATAATGTAAACGAAATATCTGAAGAAACTTTACAAGGAGTGATTAATTCTGTTAATTTTATGAGCTACCAATTTGATTCTTTTGGTAAACAATTAAAAGAAATAATTTTGTCGATTACTGAACTCAAAAATGAAAATAAACGTATCACAGAAGAAAACTTGAAGATCAAAAAGGAACTAAACACTATTTCCAACCGTGTAAACATTCTAGAACAAAAGGCATTAGAATGTCATATAGAAATTGTTGGTATACCGGAGTCTAAGAATGAAAATTATACTGACACTTTTGAAAAAATTAACATTAAACTGGGTACAAAAATTTCTGTCAATAATATTTACCGAATCCCATCTAAATTCTCCGACAAACCAAGGAAAATATCGGTTATCTTTAACTCATTAGCTGAGAAAAATGAATTCATGAAACAAGCCAAGAAAGAAAAATTGATTGCAAAAAACTTTGATGCATCATGGAACAACTCTCCTGTCTACTTTAATAATCTTATGACTTATTCAAACAAGACGCTCTTCTATAAAGCCAAAACTACTGCTTAACAGGTTGGATATAAATATGCTTGGTTTAATAATAATAAAATTTTTGTTAAAAAAAACGATGAATCAAAAGTAATTACTATAGAGAATGAAGATTCTATTTTAAAGATTGTTTAGATTTATTTATACTCAAAACTATTTATCTTGTATTCCTTTTTTTATGTTTTATATTTATTAATGACTATCTTAGAAGATATTATAAAATATAATAATTACAATACAAAATACTTTGAATGTATAACAGAATTTACAAATAATTTTAATTTAGATAATAAGAGGAATAACCTTTTATATATAATGTGTACCAATATAAGAAGTATCAAAGCTAATTTTGATGAACTTATCTTACTTTTTGAAAATGAACTGCTTTTAAAAAAAATAGATATCTTAATATTAACGGAAACTTGGCATGATAATATGACGAATTGTGTGTATAGTATACCTGGCTACAATACTTATTTCTCAACAGTTAAACGTAATCAAAATGATGGTCTATTTATTTTTGTTAATGAAAATCTTACATTTGATTTATTTGAATATGGTTTTGAAGAAAGCAACATTTTAAGATTAACTGTAACGATTGAAAGTAAAAATACGTGCATTTACTGTATATATAGGTCTCCCTCTAGCAATACTAATGATTTCTTAATTACATTGCGTAATATTTTCGTTAATGAGATTACGAATAATGAATGTTCGGTCTTCATAGGAGATATAAATATTGATATTATAGGAAATGTAAATAATGATTATCTAGATATGATGGCTGAATTTGGTTTTAAATCATTTATTAACATATTTACTAGAGTTCAAGACATTGGTACCCATTCGTGTTTGGATCACATCTTTATTAAAACAAATGAATCTAAATTAAACAAAACAAATTCTGGTGTAATTCAAACCCAAATAACAGATCATTTTTCTGTAATTACTGCAATTCCAATGTTAAATTATGTTAAAAATAATAAAAAAAGTACCATTATAATAAACTCTATTAATTATAATCTCCTAGACACATTGTTAATTGATGAAAATTGGTCCTTTTTATATAAAAAATCAAATGTTAATGAATTAACTGAATTATTTTATAAAAAAATATTAAATGTTATTGAAAAATCCAGTAAATTAATACATATTAACTCAAAAAATATAAGATTAAAGGAATGGATGACAAAAGGTTTACTAATTTCCACACGTAAAAAGAATGATTATCAAAAAAAACTAAAAAACATCCAGATAACACTAAACTAAAAAATTATTACAATAAATACAAAAATAAATTAACTTCACTCGTAAGAGCAGCGAAAATCTGTTTTTATAAAAAACAATTTTCTAAAACAATAAATGACCCTAAATTGACATGGAAACTTATTAATAAATTAACTGGGAAAAATAAAACCAATTCAAATGAAATTTTTAAAAATACCCTATTTACAAATGGTCAACATATAAATCCTCAAAAAGAACCTTTCAGAGCAGCCAATATATTAAATACATTTTTTACAGGTATAAATAGACAAATACACAAAAAATTTCAAAAAGATTTCTACCAAAGATAATAATATGTATTGTAGTTCAACTTTTAATGAAATATTTTTAAAAAATATAGATTCTGTAGAGGTTTTAAAAATCATAAATAGTTTAAAGGATGACTCCTTGGCAGGATTTGATAAAATATCAGTTAAGACGTTAAAAAGAATATCTAAATTTATTGTAAATCCTCTTACGATGTTATTTAATGAATGCTTAAAACAAGGAATTTTCCCAGATATTTTCAAATTAGCTATAGTTAAACCTTTATATAAATCAGGAATTAAAGAAAATGTATCAAATTACAAACCAATATCATTACTTTGCAATTTTTCTAAAATATTAGAAAAAATAGTTAAAAGTAGGCTAATTATATACCTAGAAAAAAACAATTTGATATCAAAAAATCAATTCGGTTTTCAACCAGGAAAAAGTACAACTGGGGCGCTTTATGAGACAACCAAATTTTTATATAATGAACTCGATAATAATAAAAAGGTATTAGCGGTTTTTTTAGATTTGGCAAAAGCCTTTGATACAGTTGACCACAAAATACTTACTGATATCCTTCCAGGAATAGGTATACAAAATGAAAGTTTAGCTTGGTTCAAAAGCTATCTAAACAATAGAAAACAAAAAGTATCTATAAATGGTATACTTAGTAAAGAAAACACAATATCTTTTGGTGTCCCTCAAGGCAGTGTTCTAGGTCCCATATTGTTCTTAATATATATTAACGATATTTGTAATTTAAAATTAGACGGTCAACTTGTTTCTTATGCAGACGATACATGCTTACTATTTTCAAGCAATACATGGGATAATGTCAAACGTAAAGCAACAGCAGAAGTTAACAAGGTATTTATTAAGTTGTCTGAAAAAAAACTCACTTTAAATATAGGCAAAAGTGTTTTTATTGCATTTTATATAACAAATAACTATATACCAATAGATAAAATTATTATACACTCCTGTGACACGCAAAATGTCTTCTTAACTTCCTGTAACTGTCAAAAAATAATTCGCGTAACCAGAGTAAAATATTTAGGTTTAATCATTGACTGTTTCTTACGATGGAATATACATATAACGGACTTAACTATGCATTTAAGATCTATTATTTTCAAATTATACACTCTAAATAAAATATTGTTCAAAAGTATTATGTGTATCATATACAATGCTTTATATAAATCAATTTTACAATATGGGTTATTAATGTGGGGAGGTTGTGCTGACAATGCAATAAGGCCATTAAAAACCCAACAAAACCAAGCGGTAAGAATCTGTTTAAATAAGTATGATTTAAAAGGCTCTACAGTTTCTAACTACAAAGAGTTGGAGGTATTGCCAGTCAGGTCTCTATATGCACAATTTTCCATTTTAAGTGCTTCTAGAAATATCGATCATAAAAATTTAAATAAACGTGAATGTAGAGCATATGATCTACAAGTTAAGTATACAAAAAAAAATATTGGTAAACATTTCTTGGATTATTTAGGTCCTACAAACTTCAATGCAATGCCTTTGTATCTTAAATAAAGTATATTTAATAATGTAAATAAAAAATCTAACGTTATAATAAATAAGAAATCTATTATAAACTGGCTGTTTAGTGAGCTTTAATTTTAAGTTTTAGAAATTTAGTCTTTGTATTTTGTAAAGTATCATAAAATTTTGTCAAATAACTCATTTACCCCAACACAAGCATCACTTAAAGGGGTAAATTAATTCTACTACATATATATATTTGTTTTCTAGTTCTGTACACTATTATGAATATTTTTCAATAAAAAAACAAAAAAAAAAACTACTGTAAAAATTTATTTTATCAGGACGGTTTAAAAATTTGATTTATGAATAAAAAATCGCATGACAAAATAAAATTGTAGAACTTGCAGACTATATATAAGTACATCATTGTACATTAAATAATATAATTTTAAAAGAAAAGCTTTTTATAGCTTTAGAGTTGTTTAACGTTATCATAACGTTGTCACTAACTACATGAATTTCACATACAGTTATTTTATATAATATATATTATACAGTGATAAGGAAAATTAACCAGACAAGTACAGGCGCAGACTGGTAAAAAAGGGCACGGGATGCTAAATAATTTTAAGGGCAAATAACAAAAATTTTTAGGGCAAATTAAAAACATATAGGTTATTTATAAAATATATTCTTTTGTTTTGATAAAATATTGAAAATACGTTAAAAACGTAAATAGGAACTTAACAAATTACTACAAACATTCAAACAAAATTGTATAATATTAGATTAAAATGTTCGACAGTTGTATGGTAAAAATAAATAAAAATAAATTGATAGTCTGTTATTAAACATTCAAGTATTATATATGATTACCTTAAAAATACTATAAATTTGATTTTAGCCATTGCGATGTATGAAGGTAGTAGATATATGACTAAATAAAAATACAAATATATAGGTACCAGCTATCTAAAAGCAATACTCACATTAATCTCAATAATACATTTGTATGCTCACTCTCACTTCCAGTACAATAACTATAATATTAATAAATATATAATTTATCGAACCAAGTGCCGCTTATGAAGAATGTGTTGATAATAATTTAATAAAGTAAATTTAATATAGGTATATAAAAAAACAACTCAAACTGATTAACTTATTTCCTTACTAGTTACCTACTTTAAATGTATTCTTTATGGTTGTTATAGTTATTATATAAATAATAGATCCATCTACAACTTTATCAGAGAACTGTAATAGGTAGATATTTGTCTTCGAAATTCACATTCATTTTAGATGGAGTAATTAAGGCACATTTATACTGATAAGTGATAGGGGCAAATATATTTTAGGGCAAGGGATGCTGTAGCATCCCAGCACCCCAGCCAGTCCGCGCCTGGACAAGTATAATTTAAATATATAAATAAAAAAGTTCTATTAAATATACACTGATATTAAACTCTGGGTGAAGCGAAGAATCTTATAGTCTTACAATGATTATTTTTCCTTTTTTTTTAGATTAAAATCAGCTTACAGTGGTACCTTAAATAGGTAATTTTTCTGACATCTCAATTGTTTTTCTAGGTGTAAGGAAAAACTGCCGAAAAACCAAGTAAAAACGGTAAAAATTCGCTGTAAACAAGACTTCCACTTTTCAGTCAAACGTAATATAGCTTGACACTTGAAACTTTTACCTAATATCAAAGCATCTTATTAAATTTTCATTGAAAATATTTTTAAAAAAAAATTAACCACTTAATGTTTAATTATAAAACTTTGAAAATAAATAAATTTTAAACAGTTTTTGTTTAACATTTTTAATTTTAGATTTAAGAAATGAAAATTTAATACTACTTTACTCATATGCCTTACAAACTTAACTGAAAATATTTCAAAAATAGGTTTTCAGGATTTAATTTTTTAAGCGTTTAAGTGAATTATTACATGATGTTTAGGGAATTTTTGTCTTTTCACACATTATCAACTATAAATGTTTATTTAAAAAAATTGGTACATTTAATCATAATAAAATTCTGGATACAGATGGAACAACATGTTTTGAATATTTGGTTAAAAATAATTTCTCTTTCATCAAATAAGAAAATGTTTAACCGTATACTAATAAAAAAAAAAAGAATTGCAGATAATCTGACTAAAATAGTTTTATATATATAAATAATACATTTTTATACAGAAACTTTGTTTAGAACCGTTTGACTAAAAAAATGAGTTATCATTTCTTTATAACTCAATACACGTATTACCATTATTCAGTCCGAGAACCGAATAGACAAAGGACGAACATCCGCCACAATTTTCTTGCTGGTTATTTTATGAAATACATACTATGTAATGCAACAAGTATAAAAAATTAATTCTATCATTGATTAAGTATCTCTACACACATTAGGTAGGTAAGCAATGTACTTGATGTGCTTATAGAATAAAATCAAAAATGGCAATTGTTTAAATTTCTAATAATCTTTTTAAAATAAATTACTAATTTAATGGAACTGTAAAAATTATATTTGTATTACAACATATATGTATGTACATTATATTCGTATATAAATTCATAAGTATATGAGTAAAAATATAAATGACTATCTATCATTTTTTTTGTTAACTATGCTGTAACACTAGAATATAAATATAAATTTGTTTATAAATTACAGAATACATAATTCAAGTACAATTTATTTTCAACATCTAATTTAACAATTTAAAATATAATCAATAAAAATAATATAGACGATTCAAGAAAATATAATTTAAATGAAGCATAAAATTTATTATTCGTAAACTGATTTAATTTTAATACTCTATAGTCTATAACATTCAAATTTTCATTGGGTTATTTCGTATTTTTTTTTTTATAACTAAGGTTTAGATTTATGCACTAAAACCTATAAAATATTATTGCATTTTTGCATTTAAATTATCAAAAATATACACATAAAATATTCAAACAGGGAAACATAAAAATAATGCAACACTAATAATTTTTTTAGTATTATAATAATAAAACAAATTTTTTTTAAGCAAATAAATAATAATGGTATTGCTAATTTAATTCATAAATTAGTAGTGTTACATGTACTACCGATTAATTAAAGTGTGTTTAATATTTTGAAATATATATCAAAAACCAACTGGATTAAACAAATTTAGAATTAAATAAAAGTTCTTATTCTACGTCGTCATCGAGAAATATAATATAATATCCGAAGATTATGATTCAAAATATGTTTAAAACAGACATGTGTAAAATAAAATAAAAAAATACTGATTTCTACAATTCTCAATGATAGCTTGATAAACATTGTTGTAACCGATATTAATTATTGCTTTGTTAATTTTTTTATTAGATTTTCGCAGAGATGAAATGTTTAGAACATTAATCTTATAACAAATGTCTAAAACATGTTTTAAATATCTTACTTAATCAAACATAGTTTTGTTTAAAACGCTTAAAACTAATTATTTAAATAGCAAAACAAACTTATTAAAATTAACTTTACCATCAAGGAAATTGATTTTATAAGAACATTGATATAGTACTATGGTTGGTAAATAGTTAACGTTGAATATTATGTCAATATGTCAAAATACATTAAATAGTAACATATCTTAAATTCTTAATTGTACAGTTTACAGTGTATATTCAACCCAAATAAAAATTTAAATCTCAGTCAAAATAAAATTGTGATATTATTTTGGTAAACATTAAAAACTAATAGCAAAATAACAATAATTAATATAAATACAGTCTTTTGTGTTTTCCTTATCTTTGACCAGAACTTCAATTAATAAATTATTTTTATATATATAAAAATGAACAATAGGAAAAAAATAATAAATATTAGTCTTTATACTTTAAAGTTTTAAAAAAGTATAACATATTTAAGTATTGCATTAAGAAACTGACAAATTTCGTTTAGGTTTTCATACACATATACGTTATTTTCATATACCGTCCTCTCTTCGGTCAGTATTCATGATGATAAGCATTTATTCAAACGTTAATAACTATAACTTAATTTCCGTTATAACTAATAATTTATGAGTGTTAAACTCATAATTTATATGTAATAATCATATAACACATATTTTTTCATTTATCAGATATTTACGATATCACAGATCGATGTACAATTTGTGAATTTATTTTGGAAATTGGTATATGCTTGTGTTTGATGTTACTGAGTGTCATAAAAAAATTGATTATTTGGACGTTATGTGCCTTCAAAGATTATAAAAATAATGTACCTATCAGACAATGATAAATCGGTTGATTAGATGTAACACGAGTTTTAATTAATATTAAACAATAAAATAAGAGATTAAAACATAAAAAAGAATAATAATAATCATGTTTAAAACATAAAATACCGTTTTATTTCCAACCCTGGGTTTTCACCCCCAGTTGATTAATTTAAAATGAAATGTATTACTTGATCTTAAGTTTTTTCTGTGAACGAAAACTAACTAATGGTGAACGTGTATCAATATATATACGTATTACAATACAGGCAGCATTACTAGATATTATTTTTCAAATAATTTAATACAACTAGATTCTTCTAGTATATTGATGAAATTTAAAGCTTTTACCATGTTTAATGAGGTACCAGATAGAAAAGATGTATTTCATAATACATTATTATAATGACGTACCTTTATAGATATCATAATAAATGGATTGATTTTAAAACTTACAGTTTGTAAAAAAAATCGATTTTTCCCTTGAACTTATAGTTACTACATGTTTAATATTCCATAATGCTATATTTACTTATATTTTAAATCCTGTAATTCAGTAAGTATTATTATTATTTTTATATACTTTCTACTTATTAATATTTCATGAATTTTTCTTTATTATTCAACAATAATAACAATCTATTTGTGTTCGATAGGTGTTGTTTTTTAAACAGTAACCTTTTAAAATCGATGAGGTGCCAAAACAGATCAATGCATTGTGTAAGAACTCTTATAATAATTAAAAAATAATTTTTTATAGTGATTGGAACACATTGTGATTTATATATCTGAAATTTGGAGAAATTTTTCTAAGTTATTTAAGAGCTTTGGTCACCACATTCGCTACACAACGTAGATTTTTTCAAAATCTTACAAAACCAACATATTTTTTTAGCTACATATATTGCAAATACTTTTACAGGCTGTACAATCATGTTATTATAATTATAACTCTTGTTTAAATGGTATCGATTGCTAAGCTTTACTTTAATTATTTGCTATTTCAATAAAATGTGTTCTAAGTGTTGAAGTAAAGGACAGCTTTATAGTTGAACACTATAATTCTGTTTTGTGTCTGTTCTATTTTGTTTTAAAAGGTTTATTAAAGAATGCGTCTGGCAGTTTATATGTTGTTGTTCTATAGTAAATTGACATTCGCTTCCTACTTTTATCTCACATGGTTTACAAAATTAAATTAATTCTCAATCAATTTTGGTAGAAACTCAGACTTCAAACACACTTGCGGGATACATTTTTATATGTTGCACTAATAAATATAGTTTTGTGTATTAAATAGTTCAAGGTTTGGTATATCGACAATATTACCTACCTATTTTACTATTTCTATTTATTTCGGTATTATCGAAATACGAGAATATTTATAAGTATATGTCATTGGTATCAACCAATAAAAAAAAATTACTTATTTTATTTATTATGTTCACCTGCCACTAGTAAAATAGAACTGAGTTGTACGCGTAAATAGTAGAGAACCATTTAAGATGTTAACTTATCTCTATTGCTTGTACATTACGTATTGTATACGTTTGTATATGTATTTTTATACATATAAAAACGTATAATCAAACGTAAAATCTCCAAAACCTATGTATTATTATACATAGGTTTTAAAGATTTATTGCGTATAAACGTATAAACAAATTACAATAATAAACTCAAACAAAAAAATGTATCTGTATTATGATACAGACTAATGTTTTTGAATGAAAAAAGGAATTCAAATAGTTATAATAACAATAAAAATAAATGTTATATTTACTTAGGATATAGATGCTCAAGCCCAAGCCTCTTTTCGTTGCTTATTTCTATAAGCTTAAACACTAATTGTACTTAGTTTTGGTTGTAACACATTAAAATAATTATTATTATCTTTTGGTTATTCATATAATTGCTTTCTATTGTTATTCACTTTTTGTGCCAAAAAATATAACTTATTACCATTTATAATCATATAACTATAACAAAAATATTACCAGAAACTACATTCGTCGCATTGATACCTCTGCTCTACAGTGTACACGTTGTACTTATATTACGTACTAAGCACATTTTTTTGGATTTCCCGGTACCCAAAATCCCAAAATTGTTAATACAATGCGCCATCGTCTCCTAAAACATTATAACTAAACGTGAAAAACGATGAGAGTGCAAAACCTCAATTACTAACTTTTGTTGCACAATTTAACAGTAGGTAATAGACTATGCAATAGACTTAGATTATCCACACACACATAATTCGTTATAATAATTATCCAATTTTTTATTTTCAACTTAATTTATATATATTATTGATGTTTACGGATCCGCATCTAGAGCATAGACAAGTTAAGCGTTATTTAAGGGTACAGGAAAAAACAATGGAAAACAGAGTACTGTTATGATCAATTTAACAAAACCTTTTTAATCGAAATTATAATACAATATTCATCGAACATCCCTTTAGTATATAGCAGGGGTCGCCAGCAAGAAGAGACTCGCGAGCCGCTCAACATACTAATAAATATGAAAGAGCCGAAATAAAAAAAAAGGTCATATTAATATATATTAGTTTAAATCCAGTTTTCATTCTTTCTTTGACTTTTAGAAACATGTGCCCATTATTAAATATTCAAAAATTACTTTTTGTGCTCAAAACTTAATATTGATTTTTGAAACAAATTTTTGTGAGTCATTAAAAATCTTTATATTCAACAATGAAAATAATTAAATCTAAACAACACCCAATTTTAACGGATGATCATTTAAGGATTACTCTAACAACGTATAATCCTAACTTCAAAAAACTTTTAAAAAAAAATAACATGCAATAAATAAAATATTAATTAACAATAAAATATAAAAATAAATGCATTTTTAAATATTTTATCAAAACACTATTTGAGTAATTTTTTTTTATAAATTATAATTTAATAGAACATTATATTTCTTCAAATACATAAATCAATAAATTCGTATGGATTTTTTTTTCTTTCGATAAGATTTGAGCCGCAGTTTGGCAGTTGTTACTCTTGCTGTATAGCATTTGAATGGTTTTATGCTTACAGCATAGTATCTTTTATACAAATAACTTAGATTAAAAAATATCAATTTGAATGTACATGTTTTTATTTTTATTAAATACATTTTAATTCACGATTTATTAAATCAACAGCTTCCAATATTTACGTTTCATAATATAATATTATATGATATTATACCAATTCATATTTAAATAAACCTAGGCATTATATTACATCCGACACTCTTGTCGATTGACTTTTAATTTGCTTTTATTACTAATTAATTTTGTATTTTACTTTTTGTATATCGCAGTAAAATAGCGACTAATACATTTTATACACATTCATGTTAAAATTATAAGTTACTCGGAAAGAAATGTCTGAAAATTGAACTCTATTGAAATGGGTTAAAATATTTACGTAGTATCTAAATTAATGTTTTAAACATTAGAATTACGCAAAAAATTGATCTAACGTTTCGAGGAGAATGAATTCCTTGGCAGTGGTACAGATTAACACAATTTTGTTATTATTATTATAATTATTATTACTATTTAAGACAAACGTCTCGTAAGTATTACACAAATCGCATAGCGTTATCTCCTGTACGATTACAATAAAAGTGAATATATACAACGACGCCCGGTACGAGTTAACGCGCACCGAATGTGCAACGTCTCACGTCGCATATTATTCTATTATTATTATCACTACGGGCACGAATCCACGAAAGAGGCTTTAAGGGCAATCACCCCACTCATGAATATTTAAAAAATTAGTTATAACAATAACGATTTTATAAGAATTATTCTTGTAAACATTTTCTTAATAACAAAAAAATAGGTATTTTTAAAAAAAATTAAATTGAATAATTTAATTTACATGATCTCATAATTTTTTAACAAATAATTAATAATTTTAAAATTTCATACTTGTTTTTATCTGATTCTTATAATTTTACTTATCTGATTGTATATCGTCAGTAAATGTTCAATCGCTAATAGTTAATTAATAATTGTCTCAGAATATGATGAAGAAGCGGTGGTACACACGTAAGGTATCTATATTTAATACAACAAGTATCTTGTCAGACTTCTTCATAATAATTAGGGCTGGGATTTTAATGCCCTAAAAAATTTCAAAAAATACCCTTAAAAAAATGCAAAAATGACTTAAAATACTCAAAAAATGCACTAAAAAAATGCATTTAAATTATATTTATTATAGGTTAAAAGTTAGAAAAAATAAATTTTAATTATACTACAGTAATGTATTTTTTTTTTGTTTATTGTACGTTTGTTTATCTCGGGAAATGTGATGTACAACGGTAATTTTTTTTTCAGAAGCCACTTTTATTTCACATATTTTGCAAAATAATATTTCACCGCCTGTAGAAAAAATTTCTTTACCGAATTTATTATTCGTGCCGTCAGCAGTTTGCCGAAATTTTTTTGTGAATCGCAACAATTTTCGTTCATTTTATGAAGAAATTGTGAAAATGCTCTAAAAACCAAGAAAATGCACTAAAAACATAAAAAATGTCCTAAAAATGCATTTAAGGTTAATTTTGTCAAAAAATGCAAAAAAAAAAATGCAAAATAAAAAATACTTTGAAATAATCAGTATCACCCAAAACACATTTTATATTTACGGATCAACGTTTTAAAACATCAGAAAAAAAGATGCCTTTGCATCAAAATCCCAGCCCTAATAATAATATATACTCCAGAGACGGCTTTTATTCTTTGCTCAGGGGGAAGGGAAATGTTATATGGGATAAGTATATTTATATATACATACATGTGTGTGTGTGTGTGTGTGTATGTCGCATCATGTGTGTGAAATCGCTTATTTACATGCTTGTATGTGTCATCTATACATTTATTCTTATACCAAAACCCTATCATATACATACATATATTATATTGAATAAAAAATTTCACTTGTCAAGTGGTGTGTACAATTTAAAAATTATTACAGTAAAAATTTTAATAAAAATACATATTAATATAATTAATTAATATATAAATGTATTAATATTAGTTAATAACCTTAATTAATATATTAATTTATTAATATTAATTAATAACCTTCATAATTGATTATTTCTTGACAGAGAACCAAAGCTCAGTATAAATAAAATATGATACACTCGTATTCATGAAGAAGGTATACAATTTAATACTGTTTTAACATGTAAAAATAATATATATATATATACATATAAATTATTATTATGTAATTAATTATCTGATTACCACTATAATAAATTTGAGATTTAATCTCTAATAGGTCATAAAAGGTCTAGGGAGCGGTGTTTTAAGCGTAGGAAAAAGTTTTTCCACATTACGCCAAATTAACACTAAGACTGAGCATACATAGTGTCAATTCGCTTACACATATTAAGTATTTAGGTACAATTATTAATATTAAAGAATAAATTCTAGACGATGTGTTGGTTCCTTCGTTAGCTAATATTTCAATAATAATGTTTACATTTATGTCTATATCTGCATAAGTAAATATGTAGTTAGTAAAGCAAGCTTATTGATCTATGTTTGATCATTGTATTAGCTTGCTTTATTACATATACATGCAAAAATAGACAATATTATAGAAACATTAACCAACCAAGGAACCTACCCATCATCTAGAGTTCATTCTTTAACTTTAATATTTGTTTCTAAATATTTTTTTAAATATAATTCTATAAAATATGAATGAAAAAATGTATGGTATGTATACAATTTACTATTATGAAACATTATGAAATACGAGAAACATGAAGTTTATAAAAACCATATTAATATGTGTTCTTAAACGCCTGTCGATAAACACTTCACTGACGAAATAAATCCAGTGATTAATAACACAATTTTAACAAAACCGTAAACAACATGTTCGACGCGATACGTATGCAATGTGTTCGTAAAATACCGTTTCGCATATTATAATACGGAACAATGTGATATTAAGACAAATGTTGGTACTTATATTAATTAGATGTTTTTACTTTTATCGATTGACCGATAAAATTATCTACTTTGCACATAATAATTATTAATACCACTTTGATTGGCGCTATACATCTATAAAATGATATAGCCAGTCACGATTGTTCCTCTTAGTGATATTGATTTCGGTTCTGTTTTCATCGGGTAAGTGTAATTTTCTATAAAAAGTGATCGGTAAGAAAAATAAAACGTAATGATGTGTACAAACCGTACTCGTACACGATTATTTTTGTCGCCAACCTTTTGTTCTCGAAAAATGCACCGCTGGGGTACGAAAATGTTTGTTCAGAACGCGTCGGTTTATCGCTGTTAAACAACGGGCATCCGTTTATTACTTTTTTATTTTTCCGCCAACCTCGATCCAGTTGAAGAGCGTGATGATTACAGAACATATTCCACGTAGCAGTTATCACGATGCTTTGTGTATCACAAAGTAACAATATAAACAGATTCGCTGTGATCGATGATACGAGTGTGAACAATTCTGTAGGTATACGATAGGTACCTAGTAGGTTTAATGATAATGTAACATACAATCTTTAATGTTATAACGCTGAGGAAATTCATTCGCGGCAAGATTGTCTCTATTGATACACGGGTAAAATGGTTTCTGCCAATGTGAACACGTTTCAGCACAGCTAATTGTTACGAAGAGGAACGACTTACATGGAATTTATTTTTTTTTTTTAAACGACACTCCTCGTCTATTATAATGTTAATAAAATACGATTTAATGGCACTTAGTTCGTGTGCCCGGGCCAATAACTCGCGTTTTATATTATTTTAATTACGTTAATAATGCTAAGCACGTCGTGCTACTTTATTCGTGCAAATTGTGCGTGATCGACGTTTGTACGTGAAAAGCTCCAAAAGTTCACACATTTTTCATCTTTATTTTTTTTATTTCTTTTCTTTATCCTATGTGATGAAGTCACGATACGTGCACGGAAAACATTCGTAAACTCTCGTAGTTTATATTCAAACGAAATCCGTGGTTACTTGGAATAGTCGATCCGTAAGAGTTTGCAGATATTTGCGTACGGACCATGGTTACGTAACCGCGAAAATAGGCGGGATGAAAGATGTCAATCAACATTCGGCCGTTGTACCTCATTACTAAAGTCCCTCAATTCGGTCGACTATACGCGTGTGTATTAACTATAATAATAATAAAAATAATGATAATGATGATAATGCCGCCAGATTCCGGTTATTGTTCCATGAAACGGCAATGTTCGTACTACGATTCTGTTCGCACCACCATGACGTTCGATAACAACGGTTGGTGATAACGCTGCTTCTAATCATTATGATATCAATTACCGCTGTCCTACATAGAGACATACACGTGAACACCAACGGGGAACTGTGCACATTGGCGAATATTTGCTGCGCATTGAAAAATGACTACGGCTCTAGAGAACCTTTCTTTGGAATCTAAGGATGACAACGGCGAGGACGATGTAGTTGATCCATGGAACGTGTGTTCCAAGTCTAAAACTGGTATCGACTACGACAAACTCATCAGTAAGTATTGTTTTCTGTTTTTTTTTATTTCCCTCCCATTCTTTTTCGTCAAAATAAATGGCTTTCGTTATAGTTTCTTTATGATAGTTGCTTTCCGACACCGAAGCAGTATTACATTTTTTTTTTTTTTTGTCTCCATCGCCTACTAGTGTTTGTTCAATGCATTTTACACATTTCAGCAATATTCCTACAGTTATTCAGTCATAATGATTAATTTTTTCTTTTACCCAATACACTAGTCATTTCCTTCTTACTGTAGGTACTATTCTTAAGAATTTCTTGATAATACATTTCATTCAAATATTTCAAACATTTAATATATTTGGATGTATCTGAATTGATTCATATGATTTTGAGTCCAATAAGTGGTTGATTTTTATATCCTTGAGTTATATATGTGGTGTATACTGTATATTATTAGATTCTGTTTTCTATAGTAATTATAAAATTAACTTGTCATGTCATTCTTATTTTTGTTATGGGATTCAATCGAGCCATATAAAAGAGGGTCCGAATCAACCACAAATCAGATGAGTTCTAGTCACGGAACTGCAAGCAACTTCACGTCACTCTGTTTTATGAATTGTTTTAACACTTTGAATTATTTAAATAAACGTATTATAAAAGTTAAAGTCTCACATTTTATTAAATGAAATACATCATCGATTGCACAAGTTGAAATCTCGCCGGTGGCATGTAAAATTTTACTTAGAACGAAAACTAATTGTTTTGTATATCATATTAATACTATTGTTTTAATATAACTAATAAATACTACAAGTTTAGTTTAGATAATTGCCAGACAATAAATACAAGAAAATCTTTTTATTTTAATAAATTTAAAATTGATCAAATTACAATAATATTCTTTTTTTTAAAATCTAAATTATTATATTCTTTCATATGATGATGTAATTCTTATAAAATATTAACAAATTATTTTTAAATAAATACTTTTAAATATCTATTATATATCTGTATTAAATAATTAGTTGTTTAAAACTAAATGTTATTGATGTATTGAATAATAATGTCATTTATTACAAAATAAATTAAGTCGGTTTAAAAAACTCAACAAATTATGAGAAAATAATTGTGACAATTTTTAGTAAATATGTATACATATATAAATAAAATTACTAATACACAATAAAATATGTGTTTTTTTAAATATATTTATTATTATATACATTTATATATTTTAGTGATATTAATCTTTTTAATATTACAGATTATTAGCAATAATATTATATACATTGGTTCTTAAAAGGTAATATAATTTGTCAAATAATTAATTTTTTTCTAGGTCGATTCGGCAGTTCTAAAATAGATGATAAGTTGATATCACGGATTCAATCTGTGATTAAAAAACCTATACATTATTTTATAACCAGAGGAATATTCTTTTCTCATCGAGATTTACACAGTATTTTAGATTTGTATGAAAAAGGTAAACCTTTTTATTTATATACAGGCAGAGGTCCTTCGTCGACTTCTTTACATATTGGACATTTGGTACCATTTATATTTACCAAGTAAGAATTGTTCACTTTCTTTTTATAATTTTTGCTAAAAAGTTATTCTTTTTCAGATGGTTACAAGATGTATTTAATGTTCCTCTTGTCATCCAGTTGACTGATGATGAAAAGTATCTGTGGAAAGACTTGAAATTAGAAGAAGCTAAAAGGTTATCAATAGAAAATGCTAAAGATATTATTGCATGTGGATTTGATAAAAAAAACACATTTATATTCTCAGATTTTCAATTTATGGGGTACTGTACATTTATTGAACTAGTAATTAATGATTTTTGTAGTGGACTTATTTATTAATTAATGATTTTAGTGAATCTCCATCATTTTACGCTAATGTTGTAAGGATTCAAAAGAGTGTTACATTCAATCAAGTAAAAGGTATTTTTGGATTTGGTGATAGTGATGTAATTGGAAAAATTGCATTTCCTGCTGTTCAAGCAGCTCCATGCATGTCTTCAACATTTCCATTTATATTTGGAGAAAATAAAGTTCCTTGTTTAGTACCTTGTGCTATAGATCAGGTAAATATTGATAATTATTATACCAACTAATGTAGTCAGCTATATGTATTTATTTATAGGATCCATATTTTCGAATGACAAGGGACGTTGCTCCTAAGCTTGGCTGTCATAAGCCTGCTTTGATACATTCATCGTTTTTACCATCTTTACAAGGTTCCGATACTAAAATGTCAGCAAGTGATTTAAATTCAGCCATTTATTTGACAGATACTCCAAAACAAATTAAGAATAAAGTGAGTTAGTGGTTTTTAATTAATTGTATCTTGTTACATTGTATTTATTTTTGTTATAGATTAACAAATATGCATTTTCTGGTGGTCAAGTAACTGTTGAAGAGCATAGACTAAAAGGTGGTGACTGTAGTGTAGATATATCATATCAGTATTTAAAACATTTTCTAGAAAGTGATGAAGATTTAAAAAAAATTGAAAGAGTAAGTTATGTATAATTTAATTTTTTATCTTTTGCTATAGTATTTTTATGTTTAATATTTTCTATAAATTATATCTTAAATTCATAAATTATATTCATTATAAATAATTATTTTAACAGCTAACTAAATTCAGTACAGAAAATTACAATTTATTTTTTAACCTTTTTTAAATTAGAGAATCGCGACTATTATATATAAGAAAATGTACAGGAAATGTGTTTTAAATTTAATTATATATTGATGTACTTTTAGAATTATACTTCTGGAGAAATGTTAACTGGAGAGTTGAAGAAGATATTGATTGACCTTATGACATCTATAGTTCAAGAACATCAATCCAACCGAAGTAAAATTACAGATGAAGATGTCAAAGAATTTATGACTCCAAGAAAATTACTATAAAAGTGCCCAAAAAATTGATTTATTTTTCATATTTTCACTTAAAATAATACATTATTCTTGTATTTTTTATTGAATTTACATACACACAAAAATATTTACATATTTGTTTAAAAATAATAACTAAAAAATAGAAAAAAACTTAGTAATCCACAGATATAATAAATATACTTAACTATGTTGTATATTATTAACTGCTGAAAAAAGATAACTAATAATTGTATGCAGACTTATTTTTATTTTAAAATTTTAAAATTATTATAAATTAATTAATAAAAGTAGGGTGTATACTTTTTTTATTTTCAATTAAGTAAAAGAAAAAAAAACATATTTTTTAAATTTAATTAATTGTTATTTCTATCTCATAATGTAACATATAATTTGGCTATTTTAATAAGAGAAATATTTTAACAATTTTAAAAAAGAAGCTTACAAAAATAGAAAAATATTAATTAATCTTTTAATTTAATTTATTTTTAATAAAATAAAAGTGTTAAAAAATGTTCAGTATTTGTATATATTAATATAACAATTGTAGTTTGAGTTAAAACATTTTAATATTAATTAATATTAATTTAATTCCATAACAGTCACATTTAATAGAAAAATAAAAATTTGGCTTGGAAAATTTCAACTGATTGACCACTTTTAAAATATATCTGTCTTAACAATTAGTAAATAAGATTGTAACTTTATTTTTAGGATTAGAGAATACTGACTGCATTCAATAAAATGTATTCCTATATAATTTAGTATATATATATATTTATACATAATACTTGTATGTATTGGTGTTATAACATTTTTCTAAGGTAACAGCCAATCTAATTGTATAAATTAAAGGGGTGGTTTTCCTTCATAGAATTTTTATTGCAAAGTTTTATATCATCAAATATATTTTGTAGTTATAGTATTAAAATTCATTATTGTGGAAAACAGTTTTGTTGTTTATCAATTAATTATAAAATGAATGTAATAATATTTTCAATAGATTGAATATGATGACCCATATTAATAAGACATCCTTAACTTCTGGAAATATAAATAAAAATATTTCTCTATCATTGTAGGTTTTCTGTAATTTTAAATAAATACATGTATATGAGTAACCTAAAATTCAGTTGTTCAGTTGTTAGTTTTAGGGAGTGTGAAATAGGAATAATAATTAAATTTTAATTACAGTACTCAATTTTAGGAATTTAGGTATATAATACAAGCCTTGATAAAAATCATTGATAAACAGATGGGTGACCGTTGTACCCGGTGCTGAATGCTGTCGCGCTCGTACTATTTGTTTAATGACGGAGATTTTGTTGTCGTTTGCTGGTTATTATGGTAGAAGATGTTGAATAAATGCACAAGATTGTATTTGAGAAACTAAATAACTTTTATTTAACTAAATATAAAATACAAAGTTTGATGCTAAACATAAGATAAAAACTGATAACGAGGGTCTAGAGTTTCAACTCGCAAGGACTTGAATCTAGACCGACTCGGTCGAGGCAAAGTTAAGTTAGTTCTGATATATTTGTATAGTCAACCCGTATATATACAGATCCTATACCGACGCTACGTGATCCCCGAAGGTTGTACATAAGGAAACAGGAAAAAAGTCTTGAATGCATGTTGAGGTCCCATGTATCACGGATATTGGCACAGGTTCCATCCCCGACGTGCTTATGACATTATATTTTATTATAAGGAAATATGTGACCGGATGGGTTTACTACACCGTTCAATAATTTTAATAATTTGTGCATATGCACCAGTGACTTTTATAAACATAACCAAGTATTCTGTATACTTAATGGCTAAGATCTTGAACTTTAAAAATTATATATCTTACATATATTAAACACATTAACAAATATCAACTTAAATTATGTTTTTTATAAAATACAAAGGTATAATAATTAATATTTTTTTTAATGTGTCTTTAATATCTTATTTAAATTACATAGGTAATTCATAAGATAACTAATCAAACAATGTAATTTAACCATTGTCACAATATATGTATAAAATAGTGATTATTTTCTTTACTCATATGATATTTTAAATAAAATATATATTATTTTAATGTTCATTATTTTTAGCGAAAAAATTGCAAAATAATCCTATAACCAATAGGGACATAGCCATGATAAACAACAGACTCTATCAATGCTCTTTATATTATACATACATATTAACATTTATATAAAGAGTTGTGTTAGTAGTATATATTATAATTTTTTCGTTTTTAAGTGATTGCATATTTTATTAAGAATATATTAAAATATATTGAAATTAATAAAATAAATTTTAATTAAGTGAATTATCAACTATCATTATTAATTGATTATCAACAGTATTGAGACATTTAAAAATGTTAAAATTATATAATTACATTCCATTGATTGGTCAATCATTAAAGAAAATATTCTTGCTTTGTTACAAGTCTAAAAAAATAATAATTTAATATAAAAAATAAAATTATATAATAATAGAGGTAATAAATAATTGATAAAAGTAATATCCTTAATAGTATCAATAAAATTAATTTACTAAATTAGTTTATCGTTCAATAACCATCTGTTTATTAATAACTTGAAAATATCAATATTTTTTAGTACAATATCAGCATATCGATAATTTGGTTATAATTTGTGCATCCCTAGTGATGACTGTCTTTGCAACTTATAGTGTATTATTTAATTTGTTTATTTTAATTATATTGTTATACATTGTTTATTTATGATTTGTGTAAAAATGTACAAGTTCATCCATAATTAAAATGCTTATTGTTAGTTGTAATTTGTGAGATAGAATCCAAAACACTAAAAGTAAAAAAAAATATAACTTTTACAGATGATTAAGTTTTATTGTATTTTAGAATTGTAGAATTTTATTGTACATTTTTTAGTATCCAGTTTTTTTTTTCTTTCATACAGCGTGGATATATTGGTGAAAAACTAAAGTAAATAAACATTAAATTAGCAAAATACCAAGAACTAGAGTAGATAGATTTAAAATATACTAATAAATTTAACAATAATAAAAATAATAACAGCTCATAATATATTTTAAAACGAAGATAAATCTTAGACAATGATTGAATGTAACTGGTTGTTTGACCTAACAATTCTATTCGAGTTTTGATATTGTATCTGGTGCAAAAATCAGGTATATAAAGATAGTTTTTTTAAATAAATTTTTACTTATAACATAGGTAATTAAAACCTAATAATATAATATAAATTGTATACTGCTAAGTTAGATTAGTTTATATATACAAACTTATATTACAAACATGGTTAAGAATTAGTTCTAAAGTAACTAAGGGATTAAAGTGTGTGATTATCAATAAATTATATGATTTTTATATGAATATCTATTGATTTAAAACTAAAAAGTAATAAACAAAACAAGGTGATTGTTTTGTTATAATGAATGCTGAGTTATGAAAATAGTTTTTGAGAGGACTAGTGAAAGATGGGGGGGGGGGAATTTTACCCGTCACCACGACAGATTACATATGCCTATACTACTATAACTACTTATACCTACGTAAAATTTAACGCGCTTAGGTATTTTGAGAATTTGTATGTTAACCGAGCTAACGAGTAACAACACATTTGGAGTCTAAGATGTTCAATTATTTTCTGACTGTCGTCCAAGTTATTTGAAAAGGAGTTTGAAAATTACAATTCATTATTTATTTTTTTTTATTAAAGGTTTTCTGAATTTTTTTGAATAAAAACTTCAACAGCTTAGGTCGTTAGCCTAAAAATGTTTACAATGATTGAGTTATGAATGGTTTAGTAGCATAGAAGTATTTATACATAGTTATATACATTATACATAGAAAAGTATTATATAACTATATAGAAAGAAAAAAAGATATATTATATTAAGTTGTATAACTTAGTGACATTAAAAAAGTAGACAATTTCAACGGTGTTGGATTCCCTAAGTGCTTCTTCGATGTTGAAAGGGTGGTTTAAGATATTACATTCGTTGTTGTACTTGGTACAGTAGAGTGTGAAATGTTCGATTGTCAATGGTAAGTCACAATGAAGATAGGTTGGATGTTCTTCATAGTCAAAAAGGAAAGAATGGGTGAGGTGTGTATATCCAATTCTAGTTCTTGTAGTGACAACATCTACTTTACGGGTTATGTTGGTGGGAGATCGCCGTTTCTGTTAGTTTTTTTTTATATGTCTTACTTTGTTGTAGGATGTACATTCAAGGGCGTCTATGGTCCTGTTTTCAGGGGGTGCGACTATAATACAATTTTCAAAAATAAAAAACAATTATATATGCAAAATAAATTTATTAAATTCTAATTTATAAGTGAATGTAAGAACTTCTTGTTAGTCCAGCTATTTTGATCTGCGAATTTCATACACACAAATTGTTTATAGGTAAAAAAAAAAGATACAAATATGTAACATTTAGTTAATAATAATAATAACAATAATAATAATAAAAATCTTATTATAATATTAATTAATTATAGTATCAAGTAATTAATTATTTTTTATTATTCTATAAAACCAATTCTACAATTCAATTTTTGTTCTACAAACCGATCTATCATTTTCCATGCATCTAACTTTATATCGCGATCTACATGCAACAGTGCCAAACTAGTGAATTTTTCTTGTCCAATTTGACTTCTTAACCAAGTTTTAAATCTAATAAGCATTCAATTATAAAACATGGCTATATAGAGAAAATACACTTTGTGTATTATAAGTACGTCATATAGTGGCGACATTTGGGGTTGGCAAGATGGTTATTTGTTCCTATCCGATTTTGAAAGCAGTCTGATGAGCCGGTGACGAGTATTTGCAGTTTAATCATTATTATATATTATTAGCGCAAAAAATTGCAGATTTTTATATTTTCAGAAAATATTATACTGTGTACCAACTAAGAAATTATTATCACAATAATTCATTTTAATTTTTATTTAGTCATAAATTGAAAAAAACAGAGGCTCAGGGGGGGACTAAAAAAATACCAAAAATACGCCCTTGATTCCATTTTGATTGCAACTGCTGATTGGAGATTTGGTTAATTATTCTTGATAGGTCTTTATATGGTAAACTTAGTTTGTTAATATGTCGAATTCTTCGTTATTTTTGATATCAGTGTATGAAGCAGTGGCGGCTTGAGTAACTGAAACTCCAGGAGCAAGCTTCATAAAATCACCCAACCACCTAATTTCTAAGAACTACTAGGTATTATTTTTTAGGTTGGTACTTCATAACTCAAATAATCATAAGTTACATTTTTCATTTTTATATACTACAATAAAAGCTGGTATGTATATTTTTTGATAAATTATCATAATGAACTTAAGTCAAAACGGTAAATAATTTTCTATTAAGATAAAACATTATGTTGGCGCTGCGACAAATCTTGCGATAAGTGCAGTTGAATGCCGCAACTTGCGCAGGTATTAGGCGAAGGTAACCAACTTATAATAATTATAATAATAATAATAAAGTTATACACCAATGTAAGAGCTAGGCACAAAGTCCCAGGATTGGATTATAATATAAAAAAAACTGACAATATTAAGTTTAAATAAATAACAGGGCGCCCAATATACACATATATAATTGAATACAATAATTATTTGACAGCTAATGTGACAAGTCCACGGACTATGTCAACCAAAATTACAATTAGAAGTATACTCGTGAATGAAACCTGTACGACGGGAGCGATCAACCACGTGGCATCCAAGCTGGTACGGCGACAGACTGTTGACGTGGATGTTAAGGTCCAGGATAGCAGACTAGGGCGCATAAAGGCACCGGTGTGTAGCACAGAGTTAGGCCCCGACTATCCCGGGACTTACGACACTTCTGCACACAAAACAGCAAAACACCGAACACGGGGCGAACCGGCGATCAAGCAGTTGCGCTTCGTTCGGCCGTTGGCAAAAGACAAAAAAAAAAAAAAGAAACATTTAAAAATAACATACGGTTTACTTACAGCTTATTTTCGAGTAATAAGAATTGATACGATTACAACCTGTTACAGACTTTCTTACATTGCATGATTTGATGCATCGTTGCCAATTAACTCCATTTAACTTTTTTTTTTATAGATGCCGCAAGAACAAATTTCACTCACGTTATCCATTTTATATTTTTAAACCTTAAAATGAAATCTTTTCTTTAAAATGCAATACATCAACAATGAGAACCTTGTCTGGAAGCAAAGAAATAAAAATAACCAATGTACAACAAATTTCCGGCGATTGTAAACTGCGCCCAAAATACAGGTAAACACAAAATCACACATGTAAACTGCGCCCGGGTAAAATTACAGGTAAAATACTTAATTCGTTACAGCCATATAATTTGAATAATTAAAAATAAAATATAATTTTAAAAATTAAAATAATTATAAATATTACAAATAATTACATATGGTGGATACATATTCATCAATTGGGATTTGACTACTATTATATTTATTAACTAAATTTTCTAACTTTTCGCGTTTTTTTTTGTTTTGGAGTTTTGGAATTTAAACGGTTCATTTATACTATTTAGTTTAATGTATACTTCTATTTGAATTTATTTTAACTTTTCTATGAATATGAAAATATTTGGATGAGTTGTATAAAAGCTGGAATTAAAGTGAGAATGAAAAGACTCGCATGCATTTGTGGTTTAAGTTGGCTCTGCTGATGCTTGAGCCCATACTTTAGGTGGATACTGAGCTTCTTCACTTATATATACGTCTACCAAATTAAATGTCTGTGATATACTTGAAAAAGTACACAATCGTCAAACATAGAGACTTTGAAGTGAAAATGTAATAAGTTAATAAGTCGGGCGCAGTTTACATTATACCTTTTTAACTAAGATAAAAATTCGGGCGCAGTTTACAAAAAAAAAGGTCATTTGGGCGCAGTTTACGTATGTCCCAAATTTCTTGTTTTAAAAATTGAAAATTAAAATCATAGTTTTATGTTGAATAGTTGAAATGGTATCTGGTTAATTTGCAACTAAAAAAGATCCAAAATATTAAATACTGATTTAATGTACCAAAATGTGTTAATTGAAATAAGATTTAAAAAATATTTTTAATTAATTTAAAAGTATTCTTGGTGATTTAGTTAGTACCTATACAAAATATTTAACTATAAAATTGTATTTTAAAATTTAAAATTCAGTTATCTTGTATGTGTATTATTTTAGACTTAGACTTTAAAAAAAATATGTTGTATATTGTTGAATAATAAAATAATATAATGTACTCAAAAATAAAATACTCAAAAAAAATAATTCAGCCTTATGAATACAAAAAATTAAAATACCAAAAATAAAAAAAAATTATTTCAAAAAATAGTTAAATAACAGAACAATCTTATGTATTAAAACAACTTAAACTCAAATAATTCAGTCTTATAAATTCAAATATAAAATAGTATTGCAGAATAACAAAATATTATGTATTGAAACAACTTAAACTTTAATAATTCAGCCTTATGAATTCAAATATAAAATAATATTGCAGAATAACAGAAAATTATATGTTAAAACAACTTAAACTTTAATAATTCAGCCTTATGAATTCTCGAACAATAAAATAATAATACATATTGCATAAAATACATAAAATAGTTAAATAATAGAATAATATTAGATGTTCAAACAATTTATGACAATATACTGCTCTAAGTGTTCTGAAGACATGTTGGTTCTTTTTTCAGTTAATATAAGTTTATATTTACTGAATGACCTTTCCACATCTACTGATGTTATTTGTGCCCATTTCATGTCAGCTGCCATAGTAGGTGTAAAGTTGGATTTTAGCGGGAACATTTACCATGGTCCGTCTATAAAAATAAGATAATAATAATATAATATATTCTCTTATCTTATTTTTATTATCCTTTATTATAGGGAATCATTATTTTTAATTGATTTTCTTATCAATGTTCCTTTCGTCAAGATAAATAATATATTATAATAAAAAAAAAATTGGGTTTTTTTTTATAAACCATTAGATTTTTTATAAAATATTTAAATTAAACCCCAGTATACCAATATATTCCTAAAACATGTTTTTTGCACAAAATATTCTTTAACCTCGAAATATTCTTTTTTATGTTCTAAAAACTTTTGTATATCAGTTCATAGGTAAATGAAATGTCCAGAAAACTTTTCTAATTGGAGCTGCGTACTATCAGTAAAAATATGTAAAAACATAAAAATCCGGTCTCTAATAATTATCAAATGATTAGTAAATACCTAGTTGAAATAATAATAATCGAATGATTAGTAAATGGTTGAAATAAAAATAATCGAGTGTTTATGGTTTATGATTTACAATGCTTGAACTGGTCATATAAATAATCAAATGGTTATCTATAAGTGTGAAAATATAAAATGCATTTTCAATCCGAATATTTATATTTATATGTATTATACAGATTAGTGTGGTGATTACCGATACCGGGAATTATACTAATGAGTAATGATTAAAATAAATAATAATACAATAATGGACAGTCGCATTCTTAATTTAGTACCCTAGACTTAAATCTTAGAATAACAACAAAGAAAAATAAACACTACAATTTATAACAAACAATTATTACAATTATTGGAACACAAGAAAACAAGAAAACACAGGAAAAAGAAACAGAAATTTATAGACTGGCGAAGGTGAGAGAAAAGCGATCCAAGGATTTCCAAGATGTCTGGTGTATAAAAAATGAGGATAAGAGAGTTTTAACAAAATATGAGGATGTGAAAAAAAGATGGAAAGAATATTTTGAGAAATTACTGAACGAGGAGTATCCAAAAGAAGCTTTAGAGAGTATGTCATGGAATCAAGGATTGATTGGTCTAGTGGGTGAGGAGGAAGTGAGAGATGCGGTGAAGGCGATGAAAAAGAAAATGTTAGGAGATGTAAGCATTGGGTAGTTGAAAAATCTTTTTAATAAGGTACTGATAGAGGGAAAAATAGTTTTATTGTACCAATATTTAAAGGAAAAGGAGACATACAAGAATGTGGGAACTATAGAGGAATAAAGCTCATAAGTCATAGTATGAACATCTGGGAAAAGATTATAGAGAAGAGGAGAAGAAGTGAGACGTCGATATCAGAAAACCAGTTTGGTTTTATGCCAGGAAAATCGACAATGGAGCCATTATTTTGTGTTAGGCAATTAGTAGAGAAGTACAGAGAAAAGAACAAAAAACTATGCATGGTGTTTATAGATTTAGAAAAGGCGTATACCAGGGTGCCAAGGGAAGTTTTAAGGTGGGCATTAATGAGGAAAAATATCCCAAAATTGTATGTTAATTTGATCCAGGATATGTATGAAGGGTCGAGTACTAGTGTCAAGAGTCGGTGTGGAGTGTCAGAAGGTTTCAGCATAGGAGTAGGTGTGCACCAGGGGTCAGCTCTAAGCCCCTACCTGTTCTCAGTGGTAATGGATGAGGTTTCAAAGGAGATACAGGGTGAAATACCATGGTGTATGATGTTTGCGGATGATATAGTTCTGATAGGAGAAAACCTAGAAGTTGTCAATAATAGGTTAAATGAGTGGAGGTTAGCCCTCGAAGAAAAGGGATTGAGAATTAGTAGAAATAAAACTGAGTATATTGAGTATGATTTTGGACAAAGAGACCAAGAAGTTGAAGGAATGAGGAGACAACTGACAATAGATGGTGATGTGATAGGTGAAGTTGAGAGCTTTAAATATTTAGGATCTATTGTTCAAACGGACGGGGGCTTTGACATTGATGTAAAACATAGGATTAAGTGCGGGTGGATGAAATGGAGAGAAGCATCGGGCGTGTTATGCGATAAGAGAATTCCAATTAGGCTGAAAGGTAAATTTTATAAAAGTGTAGTGAGACCAACTATGCTGTATGGTTCAGAGTGTTGGGCGGTTAACAGGAGAATAGAACAAAGTATGAGTGTCGCGGAAATGAGAATGCTTAGATGGTTGAGTGGAGTGACAAGAGAAGATAGAATAAGGAATGAATACGTGAGAGGTAGTGTTGGTGTAGCGCCGATTGTGGACAAGATGAGAGAAAATAGGCTGAGATGGTTTGGGCATGTGATGAGGCGAGAGGAAACGAATGCAGTAAGAGTGGTTATGAAGATGGACGTTGAAGGGAAAAGAGGAAGAGGAAAACCAAAAAAGAGATGGTTGGAGACTTTGGAGAATGACATGAGGGCTGTCGGTGTATGCAGAGGAGATGTGATTGACCGAGTAAAGTGGAGGTGTAGGACAAGGGTGGCCGACCCCAAATAGTTGGGAGGAAGGCGAAGTAGAAGAAGAAGAAGAAGAAGAAGAAGAAGAATTACAATTATTGCCACTTTTCATCAGAATTAATTATTTTAAACATATTTTATTATTTTAAGAACATCTGAAATGAATACATCCGGTGTTTCTTGATCCCACATTAGTTTCACGTAAACAGGTACTGAGATAAGAAAATAATTCGATTATTTTTACCATCACATGTTTATTTTGTCATGGTTTTCCCTACTAATTTTTATCATATGAATGTTTTATTCGATTAATTCATTCGATTACCTTATCATTCGAATGATTCATTCGATTATTTTATCATTCGAATGATTTTTAAAGTAATCGAATTGATTCGATTATTCAAATAATTGAATGATTCGATTATTTCATTTGATTATTCCCATCACTAATTTTAGCTATGTTACGAGTTTAGTTTGGTGTATGAATAGAATTATATTGCGGTTCAATGCTAATTTGACATTATCGAATATCGGCTATCGTATACTATACGTTACTACTTAGTACTTACTAAGTTAGCCGTTTGGTATATCATTAAAAGTGCCCTGAATCCCTGTACTTCTCTATAAAATATAATATTATTACCTATTCTGTTGTAGATGATTTGTAATTGTAATTTGTAATATTTAGCATATCTAGACTCCAGTGGCCCCATGATAGATATATACCCACCCCTCTTTGGACCAGGAGTGGTTTCTCCTAATAGTCTTATAACAAGCCGCCCCTGGTATGAAGTGACCCACTTGAATTCTATGTTGTTATTTGAGTTAGCTATAATGTTGATTATTTGTTGCGAGATTTCATTTGACAGATTAGAAGATAGTAGAGAAATTAAGGCACTGAGAGAGTCGCTTATGATAAGGGCTTTTTTAATATGGGTGGATTCAACGTAGATGATTACAATTTATTTATCCAGGTAATAATTGTTATTACATTGAATACTCTTTATAGTTAAATACTTAGTTTATTGATTTTAAATATTTTTCGAACGTGTACACAAGTCAAAGTTAAAGTTAAATTAATTAAAACAGTGTCGGATCCACGGAGGGGGGTTTTGGGGGTTGAAACCCCCCAAAAATCACGAAATATATATATATTAAAAATCAATAATTTTATGAATTATACATTCGATAAATTTAATTTTTAAATGTGCACTGCTGCATTAAAAATTAAAAACCCTTGTTCAGTCTCTGCAATATTATAAAAAATATTCTAAGGGCCAAAGAAAACATTTTTCAAAACCTCCCTAAAAAATCCTGGATCCGTCATTGAATTTAAATTTTAAAACAATTAAAAATATATTTTATTTAGGACAAACATTTTTGATAATTCCTCGCCATTTTCACCACTGTTATCAAATACTCTGACGTAAAACCCACGACATCGACTTGACGATAAACTCAGTGAGTAGCTGGGATAAGAAGTTGATACAATTTATACATTTTTTTTTTACAATCAGAATTTCAATTTTAAATACTCGAATTGGTTTGTTTCCCTATATTTACATATAAGCTATGAAATCGTTCATTTATATCGTCTTAATGTTTAACCTTTTATGGTACACAATTTTAAAATTTAAATAAAATGTTTGTATTAACTAACCCCAGTATCGATGTTGATTAGTATATGCTTCGTAAGACCAATTATTGCATTTAACGCACTGAATCTATGGTAATGTCGCATTTTGTTCGTTTTTCCTAAATATAATAAATAATACATTCTGATTCACAATAATTATAATTGTAGAATGTAGATGAATACCATCATATTTAACCCCTTTTCTATACTCCGTTCCAAAAGAGAAGAGACGAAATGGCAACCGGTTTTCGTTCGGTGGCGTACATCCGTCACTTAATACCCATCTACAGCAATTTTAATTACGGTGTATACGTCGTCGGTAATAATCGGAAATAAACTTCGTAAAGTTTACTGCGTGAAGCAAAGCCAGGTGGAAGGGGAAAAATCGGGTACGCGTTGCGTCAGGCATCATTCGATATGCACAGAAACCGTGTCTTTTCTTTTGGAATGGAGAGTACGTGTCCTCCTTTAGGATAAAATAATTGTAGTCACACTATACTTACCTATCGTATATTTACAAAATTTTTTATCTAAAAATGTTATTCTTTCAAAGGAAATTAATAATGAACAATGTAAACATTGAAGATGAAAGTAGTGTTTACACTTATCACTTTTGTAGTAATCCCATAGGTATTACAAGCCCCCAAGTTAGAGGGTATCCACACTGGTGGACCTCCTTCCTCACGCCTTTCATGTATACCTACCTTTTCTTTGTTATCATATTTACTTATTGTATGTATAAATTACAGATTGTAAATATTCTATTTTATCTAATAAAAAAAAAAAAAAGGTATTACAAGCACGTCAGTGTTCAAATAAAAAAATTGATAGTAATACAATAATAAATAATGATAATAACTCATTATACAATGAAAGGTGTGGTCATAGTGGTTATAGTTAACCATGTAAACAGTTTCTTTTAGTTTTTAAGGTTTCACTGTGGATGATTCATACAAAATGATCACCAAGAGTGAACCGTGTAAACGCGCCTTTAATTTCCAATCACGAAACGGTGCGTTACCGATATAATCGTGTTGACGATGAAATTCACCTGACAACAAACACAGCTGATCGAAATCGATTCCGTATCAACCTTAGCCACAATTGGCACAATCCTCAATGAAACTGACGCAGTACCATAGAATTCTATAAAAGCAACACTCTCCCAAAATTCTTTGTTCTGCCTGGATGAATTTGATAAAATAATAAAGTGCGTAAATTCATGTTCTCCCGCTGTGTTCACAATATCAATTATTCCGCTGCCAAAATGAAAAAAGTGAAGTGGTGGGGGGAGTGTCGCTTCTATAGTATTCTATGGCAGTACGTAACTGGTCCAACCATAGACCTAGTAACCAGGGTTAAACGTGGAACAACCGTGTTCGGTACACACTAGCGGTACAAAACAATTAAATACGAACCCGACGAACGCTCGCGATAACGGTTAACGTGATCGTTCCATGGAATAACTCGTAGGGGGTGTTGGTATTAGTTTCAGGTTATTGGTTCCGTTAATTGTTTGTTACTATTGTCCACCTGCATTTTAAGTTGTTCGATAGTACGTTTGCTAAACATTATAAAAACATTATAAAAAGCGTTGCAGTTTTAAACCGTACGAAATGGATTCCGAAAATGGTAAGCTCGATATTGCGGTTGTACGATTTGCAATTTATTCGCACTGGCCTGTGAGTTTGTGACTTAATGTAGAAAATTTATTATTATTTATATTATCTACATTATCTATGTTATTTTCTTCTTCTTCTTCTTCTTCTACTTCGCCTTCCTCCCAACTATATGGGATCGGCCACCCTTGTCCTACACCTCCACTTTACTCGGTCAATCACATCTCCTCTGCACACACCGACAGCCCTCATGTCATTCTCCAAAGTCTCCAACCATCTCTTTTTTGGTCTTCCTCTTCCTCTTTTCCCTTCAACGTCCATCTTCATAACCACTCCTTCTGCATTCGTTTCCTCTCGCCTCATCACATGCCCAAACCATCTATGTTATTTTAAAAATATAAATCGTTTTAGTAGTGTTCCGATTTGTATTTCTTTTACATTTCTGACATGCACAGTAGCATTATTGCTGTATAAAAAAAATATTTTTGTTCTCAGAAAATTGGAATGTAAAGGCAGATGAAGTTGAAAAAGAGCAAGAAAAACATGAAGAACAGCGATCCGGGCCATCGAATGTCTACAATGGTGCTACTGGTGGTGAGAGGGATAGGTTTAAGGTAAAAAAATGGAATGCTGTGGCATTATGGGCTTGGGACATAGTCGTTGACAATTGTGCTATTTGTCGTAATCACATCATGGATTTGTGCATTGAATGTCAAGCTAATCAATCAGTGGAAGAAAATAGAGATTGTACAGTTGCATGGGGTACGTGCAACCATGCATTTCATTTCCATTGTATATCACGTTGGCTGAAGACTCGACAAGTATGCCCACTTGATAATAAGGAATGGGACTTCCAGAAATATGGAATGTAATACTGAATATTGTTAATTATTTCAAACTATAAAAATATATTTATCAAGCATATATTTCAAGTGTATTTTATAAAAATTAAAAGTATTCAATTATAATTTATTTCTTGTGTGGTATCTATTTTTAATATATTTTTCACATTTTTCATTACCTACAATTATTTGGAGACTTATAAAGTTTGATAGATGTTTCTTGTAGAACAACTGAAATAGTTATACTTACTAGGTACCTGAAAGTTGCCTTTTATTACAAATAACAATAACAGCATGTAACAATAAGCAGAATATAATTAAATATAGATCCAGAGTTTGCATATATAATTACTTTATTTTTACTGTAAAATATGGTTTGTATTTTGATTACTTAAATAATAACTGCTGTTTTTCGTTAGTTATAAGTTATATTCAATTTTGAGAGTGAAATGTATTTAATTCGAATATAGCATTCAAAATTTATGTCAGTATTACATTTTTTTAAATGAAATAATGAATTATATAACTGTTCGATCAATGACAAAGGTAAGATCATTTTAAATATATCTGAACTTGTCAGAAATGATGTAATAGAATCATATACTAGTGATTAGTAAGATATGACTTCAAATGTGACTGTAGTGATATACAATTAATGGGCCACTATAAGAACTAACATCTTTATCACTGCTCAGCTGAAACAATAATTTCTTTAAAACCATTAATTAGACCAGTAGTTTTCAACTTTTTATATATATTTAGAAAATAGTTTGCAGACCACTTGATTTAATATATTTTTTTTTCTTATCAACAATTGTATACATTTTATTACTTGTATGGCGTGTGAGACTTCCAATATTTACTATACAATCTCAATCAAATAGTTATATTAAATATAGTAATTTATCAACTACTAGGAAAATTATGTTTTTTTACAATTTTCTGATTCTTCAAAATTTTAAATTATTGTTTCTAAACCATAATTATAAATAATTGTATAGTTTTAAATAATAAAAATAAAATTTATATGAATTTAAATTTTTTTAAATATTTCATATTGATATAATTTGGTCTTGGAATTATGAATTGCATTTAAGAATGCATTAAAAATCATACAGAAATTCACTTTGATGTAGCCAAAAATGCCCTTAAAAATAGCATTTTATCATGCAAATTTCCTTAAAAAAACATTTTTTTTTTTTAATTTGCTCTTTTAATAGAATAAAAAATATAAATAAAGTATTAAATAATTAATAATATTAGTATAAAAAAAAAAACTAAAAATCGGAAATGTTAATTTGTGACTAGCGACAATGGTTATTGATTGAGGAGCATATTTTAAGTAACAAATATCGCCTGATGTAAATTCTCTCGATATGTTTGTTAGAGAGGTTTACTTATTTTCTAAAATGTTTGACATTATTTTTATTATAGTATAACCACAATTATTTTCTAAGATATTTTTTTATTTTTTCTTTATTGCTTTTCCATAATTACTTTAAATTAAAGTGTTATATAATATATATTAAAAAGTATTATTTTAAATAAAAGTTTTGATATCATTTATGACATAAATCGTCTCAACTAAAGGTATAATTTCAGAAGTAAAAAGCTTGGTATATTTCAATGATTGACTTTATAAATATTAGATTTGATTACATTTCTTTGACTGCTATTAAATGTTTAATTTTTTGATAGCTATAGCATTATTTTCTTCAAAGTCATCAATTGTTTACTGTTTTAATAAATTAAAAATATTCATATCAGTATACTGTCACTGCAATTTGAGTTCTCAGCATGTCAGTATTGGTTCAGTTGGTAAGGAAATAATTGGGCCCATAAATTTAAACTTCAAAACTCTAAAAGGTGCTTTTAAAAAAATTATCTTTTTATTTGAAATTTGTAATGTGTAAAAATACTATATAATATACTCGTACACTGTACAAATATATATTGAAACAAATAAAATAACCAAAAAATTCTCTAAAAATGAGAAAAAATTGAAAAATAAATATTTCGGTTTTGAAGTGCCTGTTATACAAGATATGTATATAAGAAATGATGTACTTGTAAAGTATTATCAATAGTCATTCAAAAACAGATGCATTTTGTATTGAAATCCAGGCCCTAGTTGTAACAAACATTACTAAAATTTTTTTTTGTCTATTTCTTTTGTTCAATTTAAAATGTATATAGTGAAAATTTACTTCAGATGGACTTAAAAAAATAAAATTGTTTAAGAGTAGATCAATAACATGTATTTAAAAATGTAGTCACTAAAAAGTCATTAGCTATCACATAACTTTATTTGTTAAATTGAATATTATAAATTAATATATATTGTTAAATGTTAAGTCTCAAGTAAAAAATATATAGTTTAAAAAAATTATCATTTTATTTCAGGTTTGATGCAATTTGGGTGCCTTAATGAAATAATGAAATAATAAAAAATCAAAATACTTAATACAAATTTGCATTACAATATACATAAAATTATTGTAAAGTCCAGTTTAAGCATATAATTTTTGATTGTAAACTCGTATAATTTAAGTAATAAATAAATTATTTATGTGTACATTATATTTTATTACATCATAAATAGAAGGTTATCCTCCAGGAATATTTTGATATTTCTTCAACATAAGTTCTTTAAAATACATTTTCCATACAATTTTACTTGAAAAAAATAGTAAATAACGATATTTTATTTCATTAAGTGTATGGATACAACATTTACAAATCAATATTTAATATTATTTTTTTTATAAAAAATTAATAATAATAATAATTAAATGCTACACAATACATAAGTGCATCCAATTATGTTTCTTATTATAAATCGATAAAAATATATTGTACTTCAAGAAATATTATAATATTATTATTTATTTATTTATTAATTAATTTATTTATTTATTTACTAATTACTGTTTATGTAAATGGATTTCTTAATCACACTGTTGGTGTAGGAAATAAAAATATTGTTTTACAAAATTTAATAAGCAAGTTGTATTATATACATATTTTATTAGTATAGTTTTATTATAATTTGCATAGTTTTTTAAAATTCGATTTTTAAATGTATATTTATTAATATAATTGTATATGTACTCAATGATGCTTGCAAGGCAATTGCTTGTAACTCCCCTGAAGTTTTTACAACTATGTTGGGCCCTTGCATATTCTTTATCTCAATACTAAAATATAATTTATAACTTGCAAACTGGAGTATTTTTAATAACATATTGATATAATTGCATTTATTTTTCAAATGCTTTAATAATTTTTCATTTTTTTTTTTTTTTTTTTGTGTAAGTTAACAAAATATTAAGTTTTAGGTAATATTTTATTTTATTCAAGTTAGTTTTGTTTTTATATTAAATAAATACATAACATATTATATTTTGTAAATTACAAATATCAGTATAATCTAAATACATAAAATAATATATAAATATTAACAACAACAATATTTTATTAATATTTTTTATAGACACTATTAGATAAACATTAATATACAAAAAAAATTAATTTAGGAAAAATAAATATAACTTAAGACTTTATATAAATTATATAAATTAAAAAAAAAAAAAAAAATTATAAAATTATAGTAGTGTTTAAAAAAATAGGTGCAATTCATAATATATCAAAAATATTTAACTATTAAAAGTATTCAAGCTTACTCGTTAAAAATTATTTTAAATATTAATATGCAGTTTAGAGGTATGAAATATATACAAATACATAAATATATATATATTTTTTAATTTACTAAATGTATATTTTTTTCTATGAAAAATTAATTTATTTTCATAACTATTATTGTTTACCTAGATTAATAATTATCAAATTTTGTTTATTTTATTTTACTTTTTTCTTGTTCTCTGATCCTCTAGGTGGTGTAACTGGTCTTCCAGATAATAATCCTCCATACACATACTTCCGTTTGTCGGCTGGCTAGAAATATAAATAATAAATTTAATATAACATACATGATTTTACCAAAATACTAAATTAGTATATTATGAATGTGGGTAACTTTATTGAACAAAATGTGTTTATTGTATATGTTTTAGATTCATAATTTTTATAAAGTAAATAAGACAAAATTTTTTAATTTGTAAAATAATGTTAGTTTTAAAACAATTTTAAATGAAAATTTAAATCAATATTTATAAATATATATAAAATTAGGAGTATTAAATAATATATTTTAAATGTCTTTTAAAAGAAAAAGTAATATTTATAATAATTATCTACTATTATAAAAAATAATTTTTTTATATATTTGTTTTAACAATTAATATTTTTCTCTCAATAATGTGTTTAACATTTTCTTTTAACATCTTTCAAGATTCATTACATACCATTTTCTAAACCTCTTGATTTGTATGTTAATAATATACAGTAAATTATAGAAGGTAGGTATTTAAATATTACTTAAAACTTGAATAAGAGAGGTGATTAGATATTTAAGCAATTGTGGACATCGATTAAATAATAGTACCTTTTAATACCATGCTTATGTAAAATAATTGTATTTTGACAAATACAAAATTTTAAAACTATTTTTAAAATCATTCATACAAGCACTTTAACAGTTACATTCAGAATAATTAATTTAACATTAATAACAATACAACTATATTTATTCAAAATAAAAAGTATTATTAGAACTTAAAGATATTTAATAAGGTTTGAAGTTTTGAGAAAATATTATTTAACTATAGATTACATACAATTTTAATGCTAATCATAGAAATTTATAAAACTAATTAGTCTTGCCTATAGATCATATTATGTATATATATTAGTCTTTAAATAGAGATTTGTCCTAGGTGCACTACTAACGCTCAAAAACTACTAAATTTACAACTAAGTCACCATTAACAGTCATAGTCAACCAGATATTATAAGCAGTTATACAGTTAAATATATATTCAGAAATATTATTTTAGTGCATCCAGATCTTATCTAATAATTAAATTATTTTGAATATATTTTATTTAAAAGAAATATTTAATTTAAAATAAATACTATAGATATTTTAAACTAAAAATATTTTATTGAATTTTGTACTTATTAAGTAGGAAAAGTATGAAAGTCATTGCATGATACAATAATTGATCACAATAAAGTAAAATAAATAAGACATTTAATTAACTAAATTTATGATATATGAATTTAGTGATTAAAATAAAAAACACCTTTAAGATCTGGAATGAGCACATCAATTTTTTATTTACAGACATTATTGCTCCAGCATTGTCAAACTCCCCACAGTAATTTGGAGCTGAAAATAAAGTAACTAACTGTCGCTTAGCAAAGAACTCGTAACCATCTTCAACAACCTGAAAACCAAAGAAACAATTATTTAGTGTAGATATTTAAATACTAATATTTACTAACCTGGTGAGCTCTGCATATTAGATCGAAATCATGTTTATGTAAAAATGTAGACACAATCTCAGTACCAAATTTATATGATACACCTCTTTCATCATTTTTGCACCAGCCATCTGTATCCTAAGAAATATTACAATAAAAATAATAATAAATCATAATTATTAATTAATGCTAACAAAATTAAAATATTACTTTATCGGGATCAGACCAGAGTAGATCGCATAATAAACCTCGATCAGGTACATCTATAGGCCTTACAATCCGCCTGATCTGTTCAATTGATTGTAAATCAGGACTTAGACCACCATGACAACAGAAAATTTTTTCCTCTATTATTGCTGCCACAGGTAAACAGTTAAAACAATCCGTAAATATTCTCCACAATTTCGTGTTATATCGACGTTTACCTACAAGTATAAAAATATATTACAATTATAATTATTACCTGCAATCATAAGACACTTAATTGATTTAAGCGTAAAAGTATACCTAACTAAATATTTTATTTAACTTACATTCATCATAAAATCCATATACTCTATTTATACTAGCGCATTCATGATTACCACGTAGGAGGAAGAAATTTTCAGGATATTTTATTTTGTATGCCAATAATAAGCATATCGTCTCCAACGACTGTTTACCACGATCCACATAATCACCCAAAAACAAATAATTCGATTCAGGCGGAAAACTTCCATACTCAAATAATCGTAGTAAATCAGAGTATTGTCCATGAATATCCCCTCAAAAAAAAAAAGTATTACAAGTAACAAATTTAGTATAATTAACTACTATTACTATTTTTAGATTTATTTAATTAATATTTTAAACTATAAAGTACGCAAATAACTGAACCTTTCAGAAAATATTAATTTAACATAAATTTTATAAATAATTTCACATACATTTTGCATATAATTTAACATTTATTTCATAAATAACAATATTATTATGATAGATTGTTTTTGTAATTATGTAAGTATTTGTTAATAATTGTAGTTCAGTCAAAATAAAAATAAAAATCGTTCTTTGTCGGTACTTTATTTTACATGAAATATTTGTACTTTCTTAAAATATAATTATATAAATTCTATTATCAGAATATAAGGATAGAACATAGGAATAAAAGAATATAATGATCAAGCTAAATAATAATGTGTCAAGTAATATAAAATTAAAGTAATAATTTGTTTTTAATACATCTTTTACATCTTAAAATATTTAAATATAATAAAATAATGTCAATTGTTTTATACCACTAATAATACCTACTATTTATAAAAAAACATTAACTTCTTGATAAATAAAAGTAAAAAAATATACAGAAAAAAAAAACCTATGGAAGGTAAATTAAATGGATAGATTTTTATTCGTCATCATATGTTATATATATAACCAATTTTTATGGGGAATATTGACATTTTATGTATTTTCTTTGGCACATAGAGTCGAAAAGCGGTACCGGAAAAGCGTTACATATCATTCCTTAGCAACCGTCTCCTAGCAACATTCTAATATTTATATATTTAAATAATAAAAAAGAGAAAATAATTTATTACAGTGGCGGCTATCTTATGGTTTGTAAGTAATCGAAAAACGTTACATATCATTCCTTGGCAACACCCCTTAGCAACCGTCTCCTAGCAACATTCTAATAGTTATAAAATAAAAAAAATTGTATACTAATATTACTAATAGCAATCGTGTCTTTATTTTTTATCAATTACCCCAGTGGCGTAAATTAGCCTCAATTTCTGGTGGTGCAGAGACATATTTTATTTTCTAACCCAATAATACTTATTTCCATTAAAAATCCCCACCCAATAAACATTTTTTTTTTGTAAAACTAATAAATAAGAATTATTTTAACAATAAAACCTTTATTTGAAATTATATAACATTACAATTTATTTTATTTTAAACTGAGTCGACGTCCTCTTTCAAGGCATGTTGCATCAAACTCATCAATTACTTGGTTGAAATCAATGCAATAATTTTTTTTCAATTTGTAAATTAGCTAAACTACTTAAACGCTTTTGTCCGATCGTCGTTCTAAGATATGTTTTCAACCTCTTTAGACAGGAAAATGAACGTTCGCAACTTGCTGTATTAGTTGGTATGGTTAAAAATATTTTTAAAGACTCTGTTAAAGTCTGGAAAACCTTTTTGAACATCATTTTGCCTTATATAATCTATTTTTGCTTCCAATTTTTCAGATACTGAATTATTGTTATATTTTTGGTTAAACATTCTATTAAATATTTCCAACTGTGTCTTCAAGTCATGTTTATTGAAGTTATATGTGTCACTAACTAATTTTAATAGATCTTCAGTTGGTTCTTCTGACATAAATATTTCACTTAATCCACTTATAATATCCGTTTGATTTTCTTTAAATGATGGGATTGGATGTGGATGAGACAAGATAATAAGTTTTTATATTGATAATATGGATACGAGAATTTGTTTTTGTAAGATATCTCATGAAATAACCGCGAAATAATATGATATTATGAAATATAGGTATAACATTTCAACGATTTTCCGGTGGTGCAAAAACATACCTTTGCACCACCCAGTTTACGCCACTGAATTATAATCTATCTATAGTTATGTGCTACATATGATGACAAGGACGGCAAAGACATAAAATGTGGTACTTCATTGCAGACTCGTATGTTTTAAAAGTTATTACACTTTTTTAATCTAAACATACGAGTATATTCTAATAAAGGTTTAAATTAAATAATGTAATAATGATAATCATTAAATCACATTATAATTATCTAAATATTGTACCAACGTATGGCTAGTTGACTTAACAAAATACATAATGTGAAGATAACATAACACAATAAATAATTATATTAATGAGTTAACTAGTTTTTAAGACAGTTTAAAATTCAATTTTTGAAGCATTTCAAATTTCTTAAAGCTTTAAAATCAACATAGCACATCTAATGTTGTGCATAAGGCTTTTGGTGTATTGATTTTTAAAGATAAGAATTTATTATATAAATAAAGCATAAATTAATTTGTTAATTAAACAATATAGTATACCTAATGATTATTTAATACATACAATATATTCAAAGGTGGATTTGACTTTATTACGGCTATAATAGGCATTAAACATTTGACGCCTCAATTATTAAATTTGATGGTACTTTGCAAATCGAATAAGTACACCATTTTTTTTTTTTTGCATTTAGTGATTTAGTCCACTTAGGAAAAAGTCAATAGATGTCCCCCCCAATTTTTAATGAAACCTTCAATGACAATTTTAATGGGCTATCATTATTAAAACCATTTTTTGGACAATTAAGTACATATTACATAATTTTTTTGTAAATATAAGAAACTTTATGCTTATATATTTTTTATATTTTTTCATACAAATGATATATTTAAATAAAACACTATTAAATTTTCGGTCCCCTAAATTTTGCTGCCCTAGGCAGGTACTTACTCTATCTATTGGAAAATCCAGCTTTAAATATATTAAAAATAAATTAAATCAGATAAATAAATAATATACGAGTATAACGATATGTCCCAAACTAAAATATCTATAAATTAGTTTTTGAATAAAGTAAAGAAAAATTCGGAACCATAAAATCATAAATTTAGCTAAAGCGCAAACAAATTATTAGTATTTGATTATTGTTTGACATCGTTAGATTTATTAATTAATTTTAAATAATTTAATATTAAATATGAAATATACTTACCACATATCTTTAAGGGTACTTCGAGTTCCAACAGTATAGGCTGTGACAAAAATATTTCTCTGGATTTCATGCACAGACCTTGGATTTCATCTTCAGTTAGTTCTAAATTATTTTCGGGTATATTACCACGCACTGTTGAAAACAATATAAGAAATATTAATAATATAAATTTAAATTATATATGAATAATATAATAATAATATAATATAACATAACATCCAGTCAGTGGCGGTTATCCTATGGTGCATGTGTTGCTTGAGCAACACATACAACATTTGGTGGGTGGGTGGGTACCTGGGTAGGTGGTTGGATGGATGTTGGGAACTTGGGTAATTTTTATAATTACATGGCTTATAATTAAATGGAAACAATACTAAATACAAGTTCTGGAATAAATCGGACAATAATAAATGTTATAAAACTGCATCGGACTGTTATAGTTTGTATTATTAAATATATTTCTTGATTAGGTACGTATTTATCAGATCGTAGCGTAAAATTTCATCGTCCGTCCATCCTTGTGTTTACAAATTATAACCCAGTTGGGACATTCCAGTGTTTATTTTTGTCGCGTCGCGGTCACCCACCCGCCCGACGGCGTACCTATGAAGTATGCACGTATGTCCACCATACTGATTCGTGTGATATTGTTATAAATTTAATATTTATCATTACCTATAGAAAATTGAATAGATTATAGAACACTAATAGCCTAATGTGGTTGTAGTTGCACGTTATTCTGTTTGACGAAAGTCGAAAACTTGTTTTTATATTCTTCGAAAGAAATAGTGCTTGTTAGATGTCAGTGAGATGATCAACTTATGCGTATCTGTTTTTCTTTTTATTTGTATAGTTCATTGTGTACTGTTAAAACTTCATTTAAATATTTATAATTGGATTGGTATTTCTAAACATTCACTATGAACTCTGAAATTTGTAAATGTGGTAAAAAACGTGACAAAATGAATAAAACTAATTGGTCAAGACACGTTAATTCGTGTACGAGTATAAAGAGAAAAATAATATCAAACAACAGTAATATTGCCAAGTTTTTTAAAATTACCACAAGTGTAAAAGGTAAGTATTAATTATTTAATATTAGATTTTAGTTAATTTAGTTATTTAGTTATTTTTAGTTAATCACAAGATGGTTTTGGCTAAAATAATGGGATTTTTTTTTACATCATAGATAAGTGGACAAATCGATTAATTCGATCACCTGACTCTTAGGCCCGGCACAAATTGGACCCAGCCCATCTATACGCCACGCACAGCACACGTGTGACCGAAACCCAGTCCAAGTACATGTTTTTTAATTGTAACGCATATTGAACTCAGCCCACGCCCATGCCTATACCAGGCCCGTGCGCAGGATTTCATAATGGGGGGGGGGGGTTTGAAAAAAAATTGTATTTAATAAATATACATCAATAATTAGTTAATAGTATTATAATATAGCGTGTCGGGATTTATAACGTCTCACTGTGAGCTCACAATCGTTATAATATAACGATCATATATCATATATTATATGATTATGAACAACTTATAAAATACCCGAAATCCGTTATCGTATAATCTCGTGTTCTACTAATTGTCACGACTCACCGAGTTTTACTCGGTAACTCGCTGGGCCAATTCCGCCCTGTGTATGTTGTATACTTCTATATTTATACCTACATTTTATTGTCTTTATATTTTGTCGATAACGACAACGACAACGACGAAAGTCGATAAACAGCAAACGTGAAGATAACAGTATATAATATTATACGAGTAGTATCGTACTATGATGTTATGCATTATTACAAATAAGATTATAAAATATTACATATAATAGATCAAAAATGAAAATACGATTTTTTCGGTTATGGGGGGGGGTTAACCCCCCCCCACCCTTGCGCACGGGCCTGGCCTATACCAAAATTTACATCATTATATTTCTCCCAGTACATAACATGATAGCAAGCCAGCGACCCATGATCCACGAAACTGTGTTGAAAGCAAAACGCCCCAAAGTTGTGCACATTGAGATGGTCATTGGGCACCGATGATATTTGTGTTTATTTTGAATTGTTATCCGTTAGCAATTTTATCATAACCACGCGTTGCATATTAGGATTTTAATCTCGTTTTTGTCTGTTCGTTTGTCTTTGATTTTTGAATATAATAAAAAAAAAAAGGCTCATCGGTGTTTATTTGATTGTGAAATTGAAAATTTGGTCAATATTGGGCATGATTCGGACTTATCGTCATTATCAAGTGACGAAGATGATGGAAAAGTTGACACTTTTTCAGTCAACGAATTCCAAAAACTGCTGGACGAGTTTTTAGAAGATATAGATATTGATAATATGGACGTTAAATGGAAATAGCAAATGATGTAAGTATTATTAACGAATTAAATGATAATAATAGCACTCAAGATTTTATTGACAACGATTTACCGATTGACTTGACGTATATCAAGCCACCCAAAACTGTACCTAAAAATCCTCCTGATAATTAAACGTGTTTTTTTGATAATTTTTAATCAATTAACAAACAAAATATAAAATGGAATACAATACCATTATTTACGTCAGTTCAGTCAATAAACTCGGTGTATCATCCAATCGAAACATTGCTTCATCCAATCGAATATTTCACAAAATACTTTGCTGAGACTGATTTTGAAAATATGGCTAAATTCATCAACATATACGCTGAACAAAAAAAAACGTCTAATTTTGAAAAAACTACGTCATCAGAAATAAAAAAAATTGTGGCAGTTTATTTACTTTTTGGCGTTTTAAAATATCCTCGAATCCGTATGTATTGGGAAAATAAATATAAAGTAAATATAATATATAATACGTAAAAACTATCTTTTATGTGGCGAAAGTGGTATCGTATACAATTTTATATTGTATCAAGGAACCACTCCTGAATTGACTGAAAATTTAGAAAAAAAAATTCCCATTATTTATATTTTGACAACTTTTTCTCATCGTACAATTTATTTTGTATGTTACTAAAAAATAAAATATTTGTTGCTGGTACAATTAGAGTGAATCGATTCGCAAACCCATCATTTTTGTCTGACAAAACATTGGCCAAAATAAGTCGTGGTTCATGTTATGAGCTGACATCAAATCACAATATCGGATTGATAAAATGGTTTGATAATAATGCCGTACATTTAGGATAGAATTTTATTTTATCTGGTACTCCAATTATGGTGGATCGCTTCGACAAAAAAAATAAAACTACCATTGAGCAGCCTGAAGTTGTTTACAAGTACAATCAAAGCATACTTGGCGTGGACAAAAATGATCAATAGTAAGTTATTACAGAACATTTCTGAAGTCAAAAAAGTGGACGTTACGTATGTTTTTCCACGTTTTTGACATGACAGTTGTAAATTGTTGATTAGAGTATGTCAGGTATGCAAATTTGCATATTACGAAAAAAGATCAAATGGACTTGCTTCATTTTAAACAACGGTTGGCAGAAAGTTTAATGTGTGTTGGCAACTCGGTGTCTCCAAGAAGAAAAAGAGGACGACCTCAATCACAATCATCATCTTTAGAATTTATTTCACCTGAAACCAAAGCAAACTATAGGCCAGTCGACAGTAACCCAATAAAAGAAACTAGGAAAATTACGGCCATTATCCAAAATTTGATGATAAAAAAGAAGCTATTCGATGCAAACACAACAATTGTAAAGGACGAACACATATTCTATGCATAAAGTGTAATGTACACTTATGTTTCACACCCAAAAAAAATTGTTTTTATCAATTTCATAAATAATTTTTGTTTTAAAAGGTGTATTGATGATTTTATAAAAGTTTTATTGTTTAAAGGTTTTACTGTTTTTTTTTTTTTTACATTTTCTATGAATTTCATTAAAAATTTTTTTGTTTTAGAAACTATATTGATGATTTTATAAATGTTTTATTATTTAAAGATTTTTATTGTTTTAGATTCTGAACGGAGTGATAGAATCTATTGGTTTTACAATGATGTGTGTTTTTTTTTTTGACGACACCTTTTTTGGCAGTAAAAATGCTTCGATTTGCTTACGTAGCCACTTTTCTGAAAGGAAAGTTAATTTAGTTGGTACTTTGGGAGGTCAAAAGTAAAAAATTTTCAATATTTTTTAAATGCGACGGGAAAACCCCTAAAAAAATTTGGGAAAAACGGGAGTTTTTACGCAAAACCAATTTTCGACATCATCAATTTTTTTATTTTGCTATAACTCAAGAACTAATCGATGTAATTACTTGAAATTTTCACTAAATATTTAGATTAGCGTTTTATATACACCGTTAAATTTTCAAAGTATTTTATTGAGCTATTTATAGACAATTGAAATTTTCAATTTTTTTAAGTATTTTTTTTTTAAAATAACGATAACATTTTTTTGGTCGGCCAGAAAATCTTGAAATTTAATACAAGGTTTCTTATAAGTTGTTCATTAACTGATAAAAAAAAATCTAAAATCGTAAGTCACAATTTTTTTTTTATAAGTGCTCAAAGTTCCAATTTATACGAAATATATAAAAATCACGATAATTTGCAAGTTATTTTGTAGATAAAAATTCATAAAATTTTTTCTGTTCATACTTAAGGTTCAAAATTTTAACACTAGATTATCTATAAGCTACTCTTCAAAAACCTTTAAAAAAATGTCTACTGGACTTAGAGGAAAAAATTTTATGACTGTTTGAAATTTAAATATTTACGAAATTGCATAAAATAGCGATTTATTCTCAAACGATTTTAAATATTTGTTATAATTCAAAAAGTATAAGTCGCAGATTATTGAAATTTCTACCAGCTGTTAAGATTGACATTTCCTTTATGTCATATTTTTTTCAAAATATTATATTGATTTTTAAGCCACTTTTAGGTATTTAAAATATTCGATTTTTTTACATTTTATTTTTATAATCGGTGATAAAAAAAATTTGGCTTGTACAAAATACTTGAAAATTTAATAAAAGATTCCACAGAAGTAGTTCTTATTGTCATTCAAAAATTTTTAAAATCCATAGGCACAATTTTTTTTTATAAGCGTTTGAACAGCGAATATTGACATGTAAATAAAATTACATGTAAAATATAATATAATGTATAATATTCTAGACTGACAAACTATGTTGCTGTATGCAACTGCCAACCAGTGTTGGGAAATATCTAGATAAATGTATCTAGATAAGTTATCTAGATAAAAATTATTTATATTTTATCTTATCTAGATAAATTTATACTCAGTTATCTTTATCTTCATCTAGATAAAAATCTTGTTATCTATCAGTACCAATCTAAATAATTTATTTAAATAGAATAAAAATAAAATTTGAAAATTTAAAATGTTTCTATATTTTCATTTTTACATTTTTCTGTACATCATATACCTATGACACAGATAATAACTGACAAGATGACAATCTTCTTATGAAGTTTATTTAAAAAAAAAAAATATTTTATATTTTATGTTTATAAGTGTTTGAAATGAGTTTAAAAAATGATATTTATTTTATAATGTTTTTAATTATGAATTTTTTACCTAATATCTGTAGGCTGTAGTATCCTGAGTATTTTCAAAATCAAACATGAAATTATCTCATATTTATCTAGATAAAAATGTAATTATTTTTATCTTTATCTAGATGAAATTTAGTATAACTATTTTTATCTGTATCTAGATAAGAATTAGTATAGTCATCTTTATCTTTATCTAGATAAATTATTAGTTATCTATTCCCAACACTGCTGCCAACTCATCCTAAATAAAAAATATATTTATTGTTTCAAAATAAAATATACTTATTACAATATTTATAAATAACATTGTATTATATTCTAGACAAACATATCATCTCCGTTCAGAATCGTTTTTCGTATACAATGATACCTATCATTGAATTCAAATTTAACAAATCCATTATAATGACGAGGGCTGGGCAAGTTAACAATTTTTTTTAATTCGTTAAGTTAAGTTATTTAAAAAAATTAAAGTTAAATTAAATTAAAAGTTACTTATATTTTTTCCGTTAACTCGTTAAGTTTAAAGTTAACTTTGAAAAAAAAAGTAACTTAACTTAGTTTTAAGTTAAAATTTTCTAATTTGCAAAAATAAAAAATTGCACACATAATATTAGTTTTTTACGCTTACAAAATTACTGAGGAAATTTATAATGATATATAAAAGTATTAACTAGGTATCAAAAAACCTACTTTTCTAAAATAAATCTTAGTCCTGAACTCATACTCAAAATCAATTTACCCATGTGGTACATCCAAAAATTAAAAAAAAAAAAAACCACCATTGTGAGTTTTCTCCTAATTGCTAAGATACCAGTTAGTAGAATAATGAAATTAAATTGGAAATTATATCACAGTTGTTTTGTGATTAATCCCCATCAACACTCGCTCTCATAGTATTTACTATTTTCACAGAATATTCTTAGGATTTCCATGGGTTTATAGTGTTTAGACAATAACAAGGTTAAAAAATAAAATGAAAAAATATAGCCCATATAATGACTAATAAAGTTATTTTTTATATTATTTCGTCTACAGGAAATTCATATTTAAATAGTAAATATACTAAAAACCTCGTTTAATAATTTGCATTATTCTTTGCACTAAAATTAACTTAATTTAGATACTTTTAAATAAAATTAACTTAATATTAAAACGTTAATCTTAAAAAAAAGTAATTTATTAAGTTAAAAGTTAATTTGTAAAAAAAGTAACGAGTTAATTAACTTAATTAAAATTAACATAACGTTTTAACTAAATTTTAACTTTTAACTTGTTAATGCCCAGCTTTGATAATGACCTATCCTATGAAGAGTCGCACTTCACCCCCAAGTGTACAGCAGAGCGAGGCCCATCCGGTTCTTTTCAAAATATTCATAATATATTTATATATTTATAATTATATTTTCATAGAAATGTTCTTGAGCCTGTGTACATTTTATAAATTACTTATAACACCCATATTATTATTTAATATTATTTCTATTTTAATTATTTTCAGTAGTATTGTACATATTATTTAGGTAGTTTGTCATTTTGAGGGGCCACATTTTACCGAGAAAAAAACTGTAGGTCAGCTGACCTCCCAAACCCCCCGTGATAACATTGCTTTCGTGGTAGAATAAACTCAGTGGCTTACCTTTCAACAATCTCGATATGATGTCTTCGATGTTCAATATTTCAACCATTATTCAAAATCGGTAAGTGACTTTGGGTTTCGTGTAATATGGAATATTATTATGATGTTCGTTCGCTGTTGTTCACAGTCTGCTCTTATAGCGAATAGTTATAAAAAATGTTTATTTACGTTGTCGCGACGACCAAAAAGAAACGCCGTACAGTGGTCCCAAAAATAATTTTTGCTTATTTAAGAATATTAATTTTTCTGATTTATTTTATACTGTTTCATAATTGGTTGAATCCTTTCTTTTTATAATTTTGAATTAAATAAGTTTTACGTACATAAAAAAATAATAATTTACTGTACTCATAGGTTCTAAAATTAGACAATATATAAACAAATATGTAATTAACGGTAATTTCCTCGTTCAAATACCACAAATGATTTGTTGACGCATGATATTATATTATATTATTTTATTACTATTTTGTATTTATAAAAGTCGTAATTGGTGTTGTTTTCGCTCAGTCTTGATAAAGACGCAATGCGGGCCGATCCCGATAGCACATTATTATTATTATATTACTTATATTATATTGTATGACTTTTGTGTCAGTCGCGTACGATCGATGTAATCAGCACCGTCTCGCAGAATCGTAATAAAGAAAAGTATATTTTGCGAGTAAAATAAAGTGCGTTACCTTTAATATAAATCTAATTGCTCCTATTCGAGAACCAAAACCCAAAACAAACGTTACAGTCCACAACATGGTCCTTCGGCGAAGGATAGTGAGTAATTTAGAATAATTTAAAGTTAAAAGGCTTAATAGTGCGAAGCCACGTGTACGCGAACTCAAATCGTGAAAAACGATTTAATAACGAAGTGAGTTGTTAGAACAGTGGAGTTGGATGTTGGCTGATTGGAGTAAAGAGCGTGCACCGTCGTCAAGTCAAAAAGAAAAATAATAAACGAGGTAAGAGATTTCCAATTTCCTAAATACTTGCATTTTTACACTTTCTGGTGGTTGAAATTCCTTATATTTGGGCTTTACCCGGGGAAATAGTATAGGCGACAATATAATCGATTAGCACGGCACTATCTGTATTTTATTTGCGACAGAAAATAGTGAACGTATATTCTCTACATCGTAAGCCAATTAGTGCGGGTTCTGAAAGGTAGATATAAGATAAGTAATAATCGACAATGAAAATTATAATTGGTAATGGCATTGAGTGGCTATTATAAAAATTATTATTATTATCGTATAAAATAAGAAATATTATATGAATAGAATAGGTATAATAGTAATAATGGGCGGAATATCAAATTTAATTAAGTGCCGCGGAAAGCTGAAGGCGTCCGTAACGAGATTTTTAAATTTTGTAACGGAAGAAGATGTAGACGTAAATGAGATACATGTAAGAAGAGAGAAAATAGAGGAAATCTGGAGCGAATATGAGCGAATCCAAGCTGCAATAGAAGAGACGGATGACGTAGAGATGAACGAACAAGATAAATATCGAGAAGAGTTCGAAGAAATATTTTTTAAGGCAGTAGGGATAGCCAAAAAATTGACGGAACCAGTGGGCGTAGAAAAAGAGGTGCAGCCATCCCGTGGTATTGATGAAGACGTTACGGGCGAAGGGAATTACCGGTCAATAGAAACGACGAACGAGATTAAAAACAATAGTCAAAAAATCTCGCGTCCGCCGATTAGACTATCGGCGTTAAATGTGCCGACGTTTTCTGGCGAATATAACGAGTGGGCAACATTCCACGATATATTTACGTCATTATTTCATAACAACGCGGATTTATCTCTAGTTGAAAAGTTTTTTTATTTACGTTCCGCGGTCACAGGTGACGTGCAGAATTGTATTCGATGTGTAGAGACTACATCAAATAATTATGAAATAGCATGGAATAAATTAAATAAAAGATATAGTAATAAAAAGGTGTTGGTACAAACACATGTAAAGTCAATGTTTGAATTAGAACCGGTCACATGCGAATCGTCGGAAAAATTGCGACAGTTTACGGATGCATTAACCGGTCATATGAGCGCACTAGAAACGCTAGGTCACAAACCTAATAATTGGGGACCCTTATTAGTGCATTTAATAGTAACAAAATTGGATAAAAATAGTAGACGTGAGTGGGAGACAAATGCACCTAAAGAAGAAGTAGCACCGGTCGAAATAATAATTGAATTTTTAGAAGCGCGATTTAAAATATTAGAAGCAATCGAGGCGTGCAAAAATATAAACATTCGACAGGGTGCATATAAATTTAATAACCATAATAAACAATTGAATGAAAGGTCGTCGTCACTAGTTATAGGAAATAATAAAGGTTGTTATATTTGTCAAGCGCCACATACCATTTACAAATGTCCTATATTTATCGCGTTACCAGTTACAGAAAGAATAAAAAGAGTTGCCGAAATGAAATTATGTAAATTGTGTTTACGACAACACGTACCGAAAAAATGTAACGGTAAAAATTGTTTTACTTGTTCAAAACCTCATAACACCATGCTACATTTAAGTAATAGTTCAGAGTCAAGAAAGTCGGAAGCCGAAAAAACGTCTGAAGATCAAGAAGCGACAGCAGCGGTTAGTGTACACGTAGCGGCTAACTCGGGCGACCAGGTATTATTGTCAACAGCGGAGGTGCAAGTTCAAAATGAGAGTGGCGAATCGCAAATCGGACGGGTATTGTTAGACTCAGGTTCGCAGTGCAATTTTATAACCGAAAGTATGGTACAAATATTAAAATTAAAAAAGACGCGCGTAAAACATACCGTATTAGGTATTGGAGGCAAAAGTCAAAACGTGAAGGCGGCTGTTGTAGTGACGATTCGGTCGCGTATTAATAATTATAGTTTAACGTGTTCCTGTTTAGTGGTGCCTAAAATTACAAATATATTACCATCAGAAAATATCGGAGGTGAATATAGAACTAGCGGATACGTCATTTAAAGTTCCAAAAAAAATTGATTTATTGTTAAGCGCGTGTCATTTTTTCGAAATATTGTGTATAAAAAAAATTAAACCGACAATAAATCAAGGGCGGATCCAGGGGGGGGGCACTGGTGGCAAGTGCCACCCCCGTTGGAAAAAAAACAAAAAATTTTAGTATCGAAATCTACGTATCGTCGGAAATGTATAAAAATAAAATATTTGTAAACACTACGAATGCGACCATACTGCTATGCAATCATTGTTCTTTATCTAGGCTCGGTGCTCGCCGCTCTGTAGTCGGTACACAGTAACACGTGCGTTATCGTAATCCTGTGCGTTATACCTATATCTAATTGACCGATACGGGCATACGGCTCGTACGACTGTATGAGCCAAAAATAATTCCGATAACTCAACGTCAAAATATCGTAACCACGATTATACAAATTATGATACGGTTTTATTTCCTGACGACGAGTCAACGACGACGGACGGCCAACGACAACGGTTTCATTTCATCTTTGAAGTTTATATTTGGTAAATATACTATTTAATAATTAAAATAGAACCAATCATTTGTAAAAATATACTGCATATAATTTGAAAATGCAGAAAAAAAAAAAACGCAAGCAATTACGATCTTCTAAAATTTTTCAAAAAAAATAAAACTATGGACAGTTTTAGTGATACAGTGTCTAATTCTTCTGAACCAACTGAATCAAAAAAAAATGAAACAGAAAATTCCAAACATTCACCACCTTCCAATTCGATGATAATTACTTATGACATAGGTTTATTTCTGAACACATGTGTGGATGATCATACACGTTATAATCTTTTAAAAAATCATTGGAATCCTCCAAAAAATTTTAAATTCCCCTATTCCATTGAAAATCGTGATGGAAAAGAAATACGTCGATATTTAAGTCAAAAGCATCTTGATTTATATCCATGGACTGTTTTTTCTGAAAATCAAAACGGCTTGTTTTGCAAATATTGTAGTTTATTCTATTTTAAAGGACATGGTACTGGTAATAAAAATGCTATGCCTCTAGGAGGTATACTTGTCACTAAGCCTATGGTGAAATTTAAAAACTTATTGGGAAATTCGGGAGATTTAAATAGTCATCAAAATACAAAATACCACGGGGAAGCTGTTTTGAAATCTAAAGATTTTATAAATAATTATGAAAATCCGGAAAAAAAAATAATTAACTTAGTAAATACTCAACGTATGAGAACAGTTGACGAAAATAGGAAAAGAATACGTCCCATTATTCAGACACTTTTATTTTTAGCAAGACAAAATATTGCCCTCCGTGGTCATAGAGATGATGGAAATTTAATTGATAATATGGATTCAAACCAAAATTCCATTGTAGGCAATGAAGGAAATTTTAGAGAACTGTTAAAATTTAGAATTGAGTCCGGGGATATTGAATTAAAAAGACATTTTGAGATATCTAATTCAAATGCGACGTACATAAGTAAAACTTCACAAAATGAAATTTTATCTGTAACAAGTGATATCATAATAGAAAATATTTTGAAAAAAATTTCCTTTTCTACCTTCTATAGCATCATGTTTGATGAAACTACGGACATGAGCCATACGTCTCAATTGTGTTTGGTAATAAGATACGTTTATAATAATTCTATACAAGAAGACTTTATCACTTTTATCGATCCACATAAAGAAAATTTTGATGCTCTTAATACTGAGCCTAAATTAAGTGGCGAAGTTCTTGGTAAAACAGTTTTAAAAATCATGAAGAAACTTGGATTAGTTTTGAAAAATTGTGTAGGTATATCAACAGATGGGTGTAATGTCTTCTAAAATTTGTGGAGCTGTTCGAACTATTCAAAATGAAATTCCGGGAGCTATTTGGTGTCCGTGTTTTAATCATAGCTTAAATTTATCTATAGCTAAAGGTTGTCAAATTCAATCGATCCGTAATGCATTTGGTCAAATCAAAGAAATTGTAAATTTTTTAATTCAAGTTCAAAACGTAACTTTGTGTTAAAATCATGTTTGCATGCTGCATTACATTCTTTATGTGAAACTCGCTGGATTGAAAGACATACAGCGGTTTTACAGTTTTTAACTGGCTTGCCTAAAATTCTTGAATCTTTAAATGATATTGCTAATTGGGATGAACGCGAGTCGTCAAGTAAGGCAAAGTTGCTTTATAACTCAATAGATTGTGAATTTATTATAACTCTTTACGTAACGTCATCAATATTTTCAATTACATTGCCATTAAGCACTATTCTTCAGAAAAAAAGTTTCAATAAGAAATCTGCAAACGATGCTATTAAAACTACCGTTAAAACGTTAAAATCACTTCGTCAAAATTGTGAAACAAACTTTCAAGAAATCTTTTTAAAAGCCAGTAAACAAATGGAAGATCTTCATATACTAATATTAAAACCAAGAACAGTAAAGAAACAAATTAACAGAGTAAATTATTCAACTGACTCAGTAGAAGATTATTTCCGTGTAGCTATATACAATCCATTCCTTGATTTTATAATAAATGATATAAACGATCGTTTTACCGAAGAAACTCTAAGTATATTTAGTTTGGGGATATTTATTCCTCAAGTACCTATGTCTCAATCCCTCGAATATTTTGAATATAATTTACGTATAATTTGGAAACAGTTTGGCAATGTTGAAAAAATGAGCAAACAAATTGTGAATGAAGAAGATTTCATTATTAAATTAAAAGGAGAATTACAGTGGTGGAACCAACAGTGGCAAGATAAAAATTCTGACATACCAAATTCAGCTTTAGATACTCTGATAAAATGTGATAAAGAAATATTTCCACTTATTAATATGTTTCTCACAGTTTTGACTACTCTACCAGTAAGTGTTGCTTCGGCAGAGAGGAGTTTTTCGTCACTTAGAAGGATTAAGACATGGATGCGTTGTAGGATGTCAGAAGACAGATTATCAGATTTGGCCGTTATTCATGCCCACAAAAAAGAAGATATTGACATAGATACTGTGATTGACAGATTATCGAAAACAAAGAATAGAAAATTAGATTTTATTTTATAAATTTAATAAAAGCATTAAGTTAAGTTCCATTTATGAATAAATTATAAAAAACAAGATAATATTTTATAAGATATAAAAATAAATGTAAAAAATATACATTTTTATCACATTGTTTTTTTTTTGGTGGGGGGGCTATATCTATATAATAAAATTTTTCCTATAAAGTGCCCCAACCGTAAATACATGCTGGATCCGCCCTTGCAATAAATGGACCAATATTTCAAGAAACTAAATTGGGCTGGATTGTTTCCGGTTTAGTGACATTAAAACATACGAATAACAAACCTAATAATATAAAATGTCATACCGCGTTAGTAGACGAAAACAGAAGTACTAATTTGGAAATTATGGTATCAAAATTTTGGCGTACAGAAGAGTTTGAAGCTGCAGTGTCCTATACTACAGAAGAAAAAAAATGTCTCGATCACTTCGAAAGTACGGTAAATCGAAATGAAAACGGTAGGTTTATTATACATTTACCGTTAAAAAACGACGCGAATATAAAAATTGGACCGTCATACGAAATCGCGAAACGTCGATTTTTAGCGTTAGAACGTCGATTGCAAAATGACGTAACATTAAAAAAAGATTATACTACGTTTATGAGTGAATATGAAACATTAGGTCATATGGAGCGCGTAAAAAATCAAGAAAAGTTAGGGGAAACGTGTTATTTGCCGCACCACGCGGTAAAAAATGAGAACAGTAAAACAACAAAGTTAAGAGTTATATTTGACGCGTCCTGTAAAACGGAATCCGGATATAGTTTAAACGATACACTATTAAAAGGTCCAGTTATACAGGACGAACTGTTATATATATATTATATCAAGATTTAGGACGCATAAATTTGTATTAACGGCCGATATACAAAAAATGTACCGCCAAGTATTAATGACGAAGCAAGATAGCGAAAAACAACGAATTTTATGGCGCGCGGACCCCGTACTGCCAATACAAATTACGTACATCACCCCAGCCCAACCATATTGGAATTTTTGAAAATTTACCTCACCAAGATTTAGTATGAAATTTGTATGAATTTGTACGACCATTTTCAGAATTTGTACGATCTTAGTTTTTCCGTTATCGAACAAAACTATAGGTTGGGCTGGGGTGACGTCACCCCAGCCCAACCTAAAGGGATATTTTAACGTTTCGATTTTTTTTCAATGCCATATTTTAGTACGTAATTTGTATGAATGTGTACAACCATTTTCAGAATTTGTACTAATTTAGTTTTCCCGATATCTAACAAAAACCATTGGTCGGGCTGGAGTGACGTCACCCTAGCCCAACCTAAAGGGAAATTTTAGCGTTTTCGATTTTTTTTCAATGCCATATTTTAGTACGTAATTTGTATGAATTTGTACGACCAATTGACGACCAATGAATTTTTACGAAAAATTAGCATGCAATTCGCATGAATTTGCAAGACCGATTTCGAAATTCGCATGACACTCCTTCCCCTCTAAAATCGAAGATCCAGTGTGGATCGGCAACACATCTTGCCTTCCCTTCCGTCTGGTCAAAATTAACCTATTCAACATTTTTTTTTTACCAATATTTATCACGCAATTCACATGAATTAATATAATATTATAAAATTATTATTATTATAAACTATTAAATATTTTAAATATTTAAATGTTATGTACATCTTGTGATTTTATATGAAATGAAACAATATATTTTTTATATATTTTTTTTAATACTTTTGTGCATGAAAAAAATTAATTTCTACTTTTATAATTGTTCTTAAACGTAGAAGAAGGTATCTGAACCCTTAAACACCCGTGTCTACAGCCCTAACGCTGTTTAAGTTCCTAAGTTACTCTTTTATCCATGATTGAAAGTTCTTCTTATACTTAGTAAATTTTTATATTTATCCAATTAGTCTGCACAGGGTAACCTGTAAATTTTTAAATATAAATATCACCGATATTAATTAATATAGCATTTGATTTGGATGATTGTAGAGATTCTGATGCTGAAGAGATATTAATGCAAACTTAAATACTATTGAAGTTAACTTTACTCCAACAAATTTGACATTTATTTTCCATATCTCGAAGTTAATAAAATCTAGTGGTCTTTTTTTTAATTTTTTTATAAAATATATAAGTTTTTTTTTCGTGTAGGTTTCAGTACTCTGTAAATGTAAAGAACAGGTACTAATGTTACCAATATCGAACATAAAAATTACAATTCATTTAAAAACATACTATTCACTTCTGAAAAAAGTTTTGAAATTTAAAATCCTTTAAATTAGCATTTTTTGACATGTACATGTCTTATGGTTGGGAGTAATTTTATTGATTTGTGTGACACCGAAGAATGTTACCATAACATCATGAGAGTTTAATAGAACGTGTATGCTAGCTGACAACCTTCAAGAAGCACTAGAACCTGATCCAGACAACACCCAAAAAATATTCACCTTCTTAAAACTTACCAAATTATATAAACTAATCTAAATATTCGCTCACACCTCAAACTTGAATTGTATAACTCACCCTCCGATTCCTCTCTATATGTATAAAATGTAATATTCTTTATCTAAACACATATTTATACTATTTTACTATGTATAACAAAAGTCAGTAACCAAAGTTGTTGTGACTTATTAATAGAAAAAAAAAAAAAAAGAAGGTGTATGCGTCCACCGGTGAAGACTGGTTATCGGAAATTAGCAATTATACGAACGTTATCAGAATCGCGGTGGCGTGTAATCTATATGGTATCATTAAGTATAGCCCGTTGTATAATAATTGTATTGACAATAAAAATAATTCATTATAAATTACATAAATATAACTAATATTGGTTAATATAGATTGTTCGATGATATTGATAGATGGGAATTACCACCACTGCTATGCCGTATTTGTTTTTTTCGTTCACCAGTTGTCAGCCCGACTTTCATACGGAATAATTGTGTGCATATTGAGTTTTATACAATGGTTCCAAAACGTAAACGCAATAATGAATTACGTTATAGCGATGAGTTTATTCAGTTTATGTCAACTGTATTCAGTAGAAACAAGACATATACATGTACCGATGTATATGCATGTAGTGTAGATACTCCTTAGTTAGTTATTCATACTATGAATTAGATTTTTCATATACATTTGTTATGTTTATTATTATATAGCAAACATTTTGTACAAATACATTATAATTGTACTATACAAGTGTAAAATAGTAAAATTATGAAGTTATAAAAATTTAAAATTTAAAAATAAAATGATTTACATTTTCTTTTGGCTTTTTTTACATAACGGCAATGTTCATATGTATTTATTTATTATTAATTTAAATATAACATTTTATGAACTGAAAAAAGTACATTGTTGACTGAAGTCATAAAACATTTCTTAATTTACAAATATCAATATTTTTTATTATTCATGCACAAAAGTATTAAAAAAAAATATATGAAAAATATATTGTTTCATTTCATATTAAATCACAAAATGTACATAACATTTAAATATTTAAAATATTTAATAGTTTATAATAATAATAATTTTATAATATTATATTAATTCATGTGAATTGCGTGATAAATATTGGTAAAAAAAAAATGTTGAATAGGTTAATTTTGACCAGACGGAGGGGAAGGCAAGATGTGTTGCCAACCCGCCCTGGATCTTCGATTTTAGAGGGGAAGGAGTGTCATGCGAATTCCGTGCTAAATATTTGTAAATAAAAAATATCGAATATATTAGTTTTAACCAGACGGAAGGGAAGGCAGTATGTGTTGCCAACCCACCCTGGATCTTCGATTTTAGAGGGGAAGGAGTGTCATACGAATTTCGGAATAGGTCTTGCAAATTAATGTGAATTGCGTGCTAAATATTTGTAAAAAAAAAAATGTTCAATATGTTAATTTTTACCAGACGGAAGGGAAGGCAAGATGTGTTGCCGATCCGCACTGGATCTTCGATTTTAGAGGGGAAGGAGTGTCATGCGAATTTCGAAATCGGTCTTGCAAATTCATGCGAATTGCATACTAATTTTTCGTAAAAAAAAAATTTTGAATATATTAATATTTACCAAAGTTGTCAGCCCCTCCCCCACGGATTTTCGATTTTGAAGGGGAAGGGGTGTCGTGCGAATTTCGGGATTGGTCGTGCAAATTCATGCGAATTGCATGCTAATTTTTCGTAAAAAAAAAATTTTTAATAAAAAAAAGCGATATTTCATAATCATTAATGGTACAATATATGTAAAATCTTCCATTGAACATAACAGTTTCCATTGGATATGCTATTAATTATTACCAGTGTTGGGAAATATCTAGATAAATGTATCTAGATAAGTTATCTAGATAAAAATTATTTATATTTTATCTTATCTAGATAAATTTATACTCAGTTATCTTTATCTTCATCTAGATAAAAATCTTGTTATCTATCAGTACCAATCTAAATAATTTATTTAAATAGAATAAAAATAAAATTTGAAAATTTAAAATGTTTCTATATTTTCATTTTTACATTTTTCTGTACATCATATACCTATGACACAGATAATAACTGACAAGATGACAATCTTCTTATGAAGTTTATTTAAAAAAAAAAAAATATTTTATATTTTATGTTTATTAATGTTTGAAATAAGTTTAAAAAATGATATTTATTTTAAAATGTTTTTAATTATGAATTTTTTACCTAATATCTGTAGGCTGTAGTATCCTGAATATTTTCAAAATCAGACATGAAATTATCTCATATTTATCTAGATAAAAATGTACTTATTTTTATCTTTATCTAGATGAAATTTAGTATAACTATCTTTATCTGTATCTAGATAAGAATTAGTATAGTCATCTTTATCTTTATCTAGATAAATTATTAGTTATTTATTCCCAACACTGATTATTACCTACTTTTGTGTAGAGATGAGTTTATTTTCTCTACATTGTGATATTTATATGTATATACAAAATATAAGTTATACTTTATATATGAATGTATGGTTAACATTATATTAGATTATTAAATTATTATTAAAGATACGTTATTTATATTATAATTGTGTTTAATATTTTCCAAAGTGATTAATTAATTTTGGGCATTATTATTATCATTGTTATTACTATTGTTAAATTCTATACAAGCGTATATTATATTATTTTCCCAAAATAACTTATTTTAACATTAGACAGTTTTATATCATAGTATATATATATATATATTTTGATACTAATTGTAACACGTTTACTATTTTTGGTGTTCTTTTACAAAAGTAATAATTTTATATTGATAATCATTTTCATTTTAGTCGTGACTGTCTTGACTATGAGTGTGTAATATCTGAATAATTTTATGTTAAGCACTTCCAAGTAGTGATTTTTAATACAATTATTTAGTATTTATTCTTGTTTTAATATTTTATTCCATTTTTTAATTTGTTAAAAATTTAAAATGAGAGGCCGAAAACCCAAGATCCGTCCTGATGACATTATAAGTGCTATACTTAAATTTAAAGAGAGAGTTTTACTCTAACTTGAAAACCAAAAATCGTAACAACTTGAAATTTTCACTAAATCTTTATATTGACGTTTTCTATACATGGTTAAGTTTTCAAAGTATTTTGACATATATTGACTTATTTATAGACAATTTAAATTTTCGATTTTTGTTTTTAAACATCTATAAAATTTAATTGGCAGACCGAAAACTCTTGAAAATGTAATACAAAGTTTATAATAAGTTAAACTTATCGTAACTAAAAAATATCGGTGATCGGTTTACTCAAATTTTTTTTATAAGCCGTTAATGCTCAAATTTGTATAAAATGTATAAAAAACATGATAATTTGCAAGTTATTTTGTAGATAAAAATTCATAAAATTAAACATAAAATACTTAAGGTTCAAAATTTTAACACTAGATTATCTATAAGCTACTCTTCAAAAATCTTTAAACAAATTTCTACCGGACTTAGAGGAAAAAAGCCACGAAAAATCAAAAACGCTAAAATTTCCCTTTAGGTTGGGCTGGGGTGACGTCACTCCAGCCCGACCTATGGTTTTTGTTAGATAACGGGAAAACTAAAATAGTACAAATTCTGAAAATGGTCGTACAAATTCATACAAATTACATACTAAAATATGGCATTGAAAAAAAATCGAAAACGTTAAAATATCCCTTTAGGTTGGGCTGGGGTGACGTCACCCCAGCCCAACCTATAGTTTTGTTCGATAACGGAAAAACTAAGATCGTACAAATTCTGAAAATGGTCGTACAAATTCATACAAATTTCATACTAAATCTTGGTGAAGTAAATTTTCAAAAATTCCAATATGGTTGGGCTGGGGTGATGTACGTATACAAATTTATCGTTTAATAACACTTACTTATGGAACAGTACCGGCATCATTTTTGGCAACAGCATGTTTAAAAAAAATATCTGAACAAGAAGCGTCATATGTAAAAACTTGTGAAGCAATTAGAAACGATTTTTATATGGACGATTTCCTAGGTGGCGCGGAAACAATAGAAGATACGATCAAGTTACGCGACGAAGTAATTTTAATAATGAAAAAGGCGGGTATGACGTTAAGAAAGTGGTCATCAAATGAACCAAGTATAGTTAGTTGTATGTCGGAAAAAGAAAATGCGAATGGATTTGTGTTTGAAGAATAATCAATAACGAAGATACTCGGACTGTATTGGAATGCGAATGGTGACGTATTACAATACAAGGTAAAAGAATATGACGAAAATACTACAATAAGTAAAAGACACATTTTAGCGGAGACCGCCGCGATATTCGACCCAATGGGACTAGTTGGTCCGATTATAGTACAAGCAAAATTAATAATACAGAGCTTATGGCAAATTCGTATTAGTTGGGACGATCCGTTACCAGATAACATACGTATAGAATGGGTGAAATATAGAAAAGGTTTATCGATGTTAAACAAGCTAACTATACCACGTAACATCGGAAATAATCAAAAATTGGCAATTATACAAATACACGGATTCGCAGACGCAAGTATCAAATGTTACGGAGCGTGTATATTTTTGCGTAGTACCAATGAACAAAGAGAACACACGGCCAAATTAATATGTGCAAAATCAAAAGTTGCCCCACTTAAAGTTATATCATTGCCGAGGTTAGAACTATGTTCAGCACTTCTATTAGCGCGTTTAGTTAGCCGTATTGTTCCGAAATTAAAATTAAATATCGCGAAAAAAAATTTTTGGTCAGATTCGAAAATAGTACTATCATGGATAGTGTCTCCATCAACAAAATGGAAGACATTTGTGGCACACCGTATCGGGGCGATCCAGGACCTGTCCAACATAACAGATTGGGCATATGTTAAGTCATCGGAGAACCCAGCCGATATAATATCGCGCGGATGCGACGCGGAGCAAATATCAGGTATGAATTTATGGTGGAACGGACCGGAATGGCTAAAAAACAACATCGAAGACTGGCCGGTAACAGAAAAAGCCAGCCAAAATGATAACATAGAAAAACTACCAGAAGCAAAAACAATACGAAATATAGCTCTTGTGGTGACTGACGAATTTATATTATTCGAACGATATTCGTCATTAAATAAAATATTACGTATTGCGGCATATTGGTTACGATTCAGAGATTTTTTAGTGAAAAAATCTAGTGCATCAGTCGGACCACTGAGAGCGGAAGATTTAGAACGCGCAAATATTGGTCTAATTAAAAATGTGCAATATAAATTTTTTAAATTGGAAATAGAAAATTTAAAAAATAAAAAGACGATAACAAAAAGTAAAATAATTCTGTTGCGGCCGTTTATAGACGATAAAGGCATATTGAGAGTTGGAGGTCGATTAAAAAATGCAGGTACGATAGAAGTATTCCAACGACAGCCTATTATTATACCAGGTGATAGTATTTACACGAAATTGTTATTTCAGCGTGAACACATAAGGTGTATGCACGGAGGCCCATTGGCGATACTAGCATTAGTGCGATTGTACTATTGGCCTACTAAAGCACGAAATATTGCCCGAGCGACGGTTCATAAATGTATTACATGTTTCAAGCAAAAGCCGGCGTTCGTTGAACCCATAATGGGCGATTTACCGCGTGAACGTATAGAACCATCACGTCCTTTTAAAATAAGTGGTATCGATTTCGCGGGACCGTTACTAATTAAAGACAGTTTAAAAAAGCGAACATCATTGACAAAAGGTTACGTGTGTATTTTCGTGTGTTTTGCGACCAAAGCTGTTCACATAGAGTTAGTTATTGACCTGAGCACAAAAGCATTTTTAAACGCTTTAAATAGATTTTTTGATAGAAGAGGTAAAAGCTCGGTAATCTACTCAGATAACGCTACGAACTTCATGGGCGCGAATCGATATTTAAAAGAAATTTATAAGTTATTTCAATCTACAGAACAGAATAGTGAAATACAAAAACAAACGGCTAATGATGGTGTGGAGTGGCGATTCATTCCCCCGCGGTCACCGCACTTTGGGGGTCTATGGGAGGCCTCAGTGAAGTCGATGAAAAATCTTATAGGTAGAGTGCTAAGCGAGTCGCATTTAACGTATGAAGAATTAAATACTATACTAATCCGGGTAGAAGCATGCCTTAATTCCCGTCCCTTAACCCAAATGTCGTCCGATCCTTCCGACTTAACATATCTTACTCCTGCCCATTTCCTAATTGGAGAATCTCTGATGGCCGTACCGGAAAGGGATGAAAGTGCAATGCCGGCGAATCGGTTAGACCGGTGGCGTCGTGTTCGGCAATACGCACAAATTCTGTGGAAACGATGGAGCCACGAATATTTAAATCAATTGCAAGTAAGAAAAAAATGGTCAGTGGAGAGGGGTCCTATCCTGGGTATCGGGACAATCGTCTTGATGCGCGATGAGAATCTTAAGCCATTAAATTGGAAGATAGGACGGGTACTGTCGGTACTGGAGAGGACGGAGTGATTTGCACGGCGTTGGTGAAAACGATGACGGGCGAGTATAACCGGGCGGTACGAAATTTGTGTCCACTTCCGTTTGATGATAACATTGGGTTAAGTTAATATCGTAAAAATATAACATAAATATTAAATATATATTATTTTTTTTACACTTTTATTATAGCGAGGAGTTAAATATAATTCATAGTCTTGTATTTTTTTTTTTTTTTGATATTGGATTTATTGTATAATAAAAAAAAGTATGTATATATATATAGCTCGCTCATGCATTGTAATGACTAATGAGTCAATTTCAGATATATATTTATACGATTTGTTAATATTAATTTTTTTCTTTATCTACATTTATATTATGAATATTTTCTTGGGTGAATTATATATTATTTAAATATTAAAATATTTCAAGGCGGGCGGTGTTGACGCATGATATTATATTATATTATTTTATTACTATTTTGTATTTATAAAAGTCGTAATTGGTGTTGTTTTCGCTCAGTCCTGATAAAGACGCAATGCGGGCCGATCCCGATAGCACATTATTATTATTGTATTACTTATATTATATTGTATGACTTTTGTGTCAGTCGCGTACGATCGATGTAATCAGCACCATCTCGCAGAATCGTAATAAAGAAAAGTATATTTTGCGAGTAAAATAAAGTGCGTTACCTTTAATATAAATCTAATTGCTCCTATTCGAGAACCAAAACCCAAAACAAACGTTACAGTCCACAACAGATTGATACATTTTTTTATGAAAACTTTTCTTAATCTATTATTACAACTCATACATTTTTTTAAAATTAATAACTATTCATAGGTGATATTATTAAATTTGGAGTTGTGATCTACATTTGAATGTAGTATTTAACTATAAAAAAGAACCGGATGGGCCTCGCTCTGCTGTAAAATTGGGGGTGGAGTGCACCTCGTTTATAGGATAGGTCATTATTACAATGGGTTTGTTAAATTTGAATGCAATGATAGATATCATTGTATACGAATAACGATTCTGAACGGAGTTAATATGTTTGTCTAGGATATAATACATTGTTATTTATAAATATTGTAAAAAGTATATTTTATTTTGAAACGATAAATATATTTTTCAATTAGGATGGGTTGGCAGTTGCATACAGCGACATAGTTTGTCAGTCTAGAATATTATACATTATATTATATTTTACATGTAATTTTATGTCAATATTCGCTGTTCAAACGCTTATAAAAAAAAATTGTGCCTATGGATTTTAATAATTTTTGAATGACAATAAGAACTACTTCTCTGGAATCTTCTATTATATTTTCAAGTATTTTGTAGGAGTCAAAAATCTGCGACTTATACTTTTTGAATTATAACAAATATTTAAAATCGTTTGAGAATAAATCGCTATTTTATGCAATTTCGTAAATATTTAAATTTCAAACAGTCATAAAATTTTTTCCTCTAAGTACGTTATAAATTTTTTTAAGATTTTTGAAGAATAGCTTATAGATAACCTAGTATTAAAATTTTGAACCTTAAGTATGAACAGAAAAAATTTTATGAATTTTTATCTACAAAATAACTTGCAAATTATCGTGATTTTTACATATTTCGTATAAATTGGAACTTTGAGCACTTATAAAAAAAAATTGTGACTTACGATTTTAGATTTTTTTTATCAGTTAAAGAACAACTTAAAACAAACCTTGTATTAAATTTTCAAGATTTTCTGGCAGGCCAAAAAAATTTTATCGTTATTTTCAAAAAAAAATACTTAAAAAAATTAAAAATTTCACTTGTCTATAAATAGCTCAATAAAAGTCAAAATACTTTGAAAATTTCAAGTATTTACATCGATTAGTTTTTGAGTTATAGCAAAATAAAAAAATTGATTTTGTCTGGTTTTGCGTAAAAACTCCCGTTTTTCCCTTATTTTTTTAGGGTTTTTCCCGTCGCATTTAAAAAATATTGAATATTTTTTACTTTTGACTTCCCAAAGTACCAACTAGATTCACTTTTCTTTCAGAAAAGTTGCTACATAAGCAAATCGAAGCATTTTTACTGCCAAAAAAGGTGTCGTCAGACACAAAAATAAAAAATAAAAATAAATTAAAAAAAAAACACACATCATTGTAAAACCAATAGATTCCATCACTCCATTCAGAATCTACATACTTCTTCGAATGATTTTGATTATATTGTTGTGATTTTAAATTGATCACTAAATAATATAATTTTATGGCAATAAATAGCTTTTGCCATCTATCGTGAAATAAATTATAAGCACCTGGTTGTCGAAATGTAATTCCATACAGGGAGAGAGGATGAACCTTGTAACGGATACCAGGGTTATTCTAAATATCCACTACAATTTACATATCAGAGTATTTATTTATTATTTTTTTTACATGAATTATACAATATTTAATGATATTTAGAAAATGTACATAATAATAATACAAGGTGATTAATTACACAAGAAAATAATAGAATACAAAATTCACGATTACACATATATTCGTTAATAGTTACCAAACTCCTATATCTGATGACTCCTAGATTGATCTGTATGAATGTATACACACGCTGACATACGATACTTTGTCGCCACGATGGAGGTCCGCAATAACACTATACAGATGTTCCACAAGGCACTGCGTTTACTAGTAGTCGACCGAACAATACGATTCCCTAGCTTTCTCCTGTCGAGCCGTCTTAAAAAGAGACCAAGGAGTAGCCGAAGCAATAGCAAGTGTTAACCAGTCACTAGTAGTAGACACAGTGCTTGTAAAAGGTGATCACAGTGTTGCCAGATACCTATTGCCAAAATCTCGTATCAAGCTTCCCAAAATTCTCGTATTTGAACTTTGATCCTCGTACAATAAAAAAAAAACGCTTGCTACGCTCACTTTTACACTTGTCAACAACGTTATTGAAAAACTAATCGTTTATAATTATTATTAGCTTATTAATTTATCTTATCTATAATAACTAATCAATTATATTTAATTATTTATCATCTATGCTCAATCACAATTGACTTCATATTATCATAGTCATTTAAAATGTTTTTAAACACTTAAATTTGAAAGGGTTTATTAAAAGAACATGAACAAAATAAAAGTATCAACATCACTGCTTTAATAAACATAATATAATATAGTCATTTAACAAATATACAATAAAATTAAAAAAATTAACTGATTTTAAGTATTTTTAACTAGGTATTTGTAAAATAGCTGTATTATCTTATACATAAAAACAAATAAGGAACATAATATTTCTTCTTTAATCAATAACAATTCAAACAAATAATAATTATTTATTCTGTTTGGTAGGTATAGTTAACAAATTGCACATGCCTAATACTTTCAACTTAAAAATAAATATATATAGTTGCCAGTAATTAAAACAATTTTATTCGTCAGCTGAATAAAATATATCAGCAGAAATATTATCTGATGAAATTTCTTTTTTATGATATAATGTATTATTGGTCATTCTATTAATCATTAACTTACTAGGAACAAAGTTTACACAATTTTTTGTTTGAGATCTTCCACCCTTTATACACTCTTTTGTCAGTATAGTACCATTTATAGTTTCGGTAATTAACTTGTTATATATGTATAAAGATATATATATATATATAGAGATAAAAAAATAAAGTTTTTTATGTTTTTTATAGACAAAAATGGTCTTAGAAGAAATGTTGTAAGATTGAAAGTTATAGATAATACTATGTTCTTTAATAAAGTTTATGTCATCTTACGTATTATACTCGAAGTTTTAGAAAAAACACTCAAAATTACCAGGAATGCACCCTCTTATGGAAATTTTCAACTCTCTTTAGGCACGGTAAGGCACAGTCTATAAAACTATGTGTAGTACAACACACTTTGAGTAATACGACACACTTTGTGTAGTACGACACACTTTGTGTAGTACGAAAAGTGCAGTGTGTAGTACGAATTTTAAAAATGTGTTCAAATAAAACATTTATAATAATATTTTATACAATTTTATAGCTTGACATTTTTTTAATAATTTAATGGTTTATGACAAACCATATTTTAATTATTATATACATTTTACACAGACACACAGTAAACAATATTTTGTGTTGTTACTTCTTATACTCATTATAGTTGTTATTATTTATTGATATTGAGAGTAACTATTTATATTTTTATATTTCAGCCGTCTCTGATAGTATTATTATTAAAATCAATACCTATTTTACTAATATAACCAGTAATCAGACACACCACACACTACATACATTATACACTAATACAGCGTTTCCCAAACTTTTTCTCTGCCGAATACCTAAGAGATAGTAAAATTGATTATCCTCTTTATAAAAATAAAAACCAATAATAAATAATAATACTAATATTATTACTGTATTTTCTGAACTAAATGTACATCTTTTTATGATAAAAATTGATTTAATAAAAAAAAATGGATTAATAGATATATTATTTGTATAATAAGCAATAATTGTGTTCAATGTGATGGATGGTGTTTTTCCTAGATAATAAATCTGGTGTTTTAAGATTTATATCAGAAAGTTGAATATTTAAATGCGATTCTATATTTAACCGATAAAAATGATATATTGATAAGCGAAAGGAACTATGAAAAACTAATATATGCATGTATGGCACACTATGTATGAATGAGTTACTTTTTAACTAACAATATCTATTTCAAAAATGTATAATTTTCAGTATTTTTCATGTAATACGATTATCGCATCAGTATTTTCGTTTCATAAATACTATATTTATATATAGTATATTCAATTTACGTTCGCGGACTCCCTCCAGTATACGTACGGATCTCTAAGGATCTGCGGATCAAAGTTTGGGAAACGCTGCACTAATACATTATAGAGTATAGACCAGGGATGGCCAACCCGCGGCCCGACTTGGAAAGTTTTGCGGCCCGCGACATTTGTCAAATATTTACAAAAAAAAAAGAACCGGATGGGCCTCGCTCTGCTGTAAAATTGGGGGTGGAGTGCACATCGTTTATAGGATAAGTCATTATTACAATGGATTTGTTAAATTTGAATGCAATGATAGATATTATTGTATACGAATAACGATTCTGAACGGAGTTAATAGGATATAATACATTGTTATTTATAAATATTGTAAAAAGTATATTTTATTTTGAAACGATAAATATATTTTTCAATTAGGATGGGTTGGCAGTTGCATACAGCGACATAGTTTGTCAGTCTAGAATATTATACATTATATTATATTTTACATGTAATTTTATGTCAATATTCGCTGTTCAAACGCTTATAAAAAAAAATTGTGCCTATGGATTTTAATAATTTTTGAATGACAATAAGAACTACTTCTGTGGAATCTTTTATTACATTTTCAAGTATTTTGTATTACAATTTTGAACCTTAAGTATGAACAGAAAAAATTTTATGAATTTTTATCTACAAAATAACTTGCAAATTATCGTGATTTTTACACATTTTATACAAATTTGAGTATTAAGGGCTTGTAAAAAAAATTTGAGTAAACCGATCACCGATATTTTTTAGTTACGATAAGTTTAATTTATTATAAACCTTGTGTTAAATTTTCAAGAGTTTTCGGTCAACCAATTAAATTTTATGGATGTTTAAAAACAAAAATTTTACAAAAATCGAAAATTTAAATTGTCTATAAATAAGTCAAAATATGTCAAAATACTTTGAAAACTTAACCATGTATAGAGAACGCCAATATAAAGATTTGGTGAATATTTCAAGTTGTTGCGATTTTTGGTTTTTGAGTTAGAGCATTTAAAAAAAATGTAATTTGTAAAAACGTGATTTTGCGTAAAATTTTCCGTTTTTTTCGTAATTTTTTTATTGTTTTTTTCGATTTTTTTAAAAAGTATTGAAAAAGTTGGATTTTTGACTTGCCAAAGTACCATCTACATTCACTTTCCTTTCAGAAAAGTTGCTGCTTAAGCAAATCGAAGCATTTTTACTGCCAAAAAAGGTGTCATCATCAGACACAAAAATAAAAAATAAAAATAAAAATAAAACACATCATTGTAAAACCAATAGATTCCATCACTCCGTTCAGAATCTAAAATATAAACTATTACCTATGCTTATAGTCTTCTTCAACCAATACATAATATAAATTAAATAAAAATATGTATAATTAATATATAAATTCATTACTGTGAACAAAATTAAAATTTTTGTTAGTTTTTCCCAAAAGTGTTGGTTTTCGAAACTTTGTCCCGATTATGCGCTCTGAAAAAATCTTCTCCCCCAGAGGAGTTTGCAAGCGCATTAGTGCTTATGAACAAACGGAAATTAAAGCTGCAAATTCTATTTTAGGGGTGTTAAAATGTACTTGATTTAAATTGAGAAACATATGAAAATTAATGTTTCACAACTCAAAGAGTGTCAATGAGTGACAATCAAATGATAGTACTTACCTTTTACTTTTATTAAAAATGTATGCATTGTGGAAATATGTAGAAATAAAACTATTACGAACAACTAAACAACAACAACGTTAGAAAGAGAGTAAGAGCATGACAGTATAAAACGTATAAAACTAGATAACTATGAAGTCCAAAAACCCAATTGGCAATAACTAAAATATTATGTCTGCTGTGCAGTACTGTCAGACTGTCTATACCAGGGATGGCCAACCCAAACGATCTTGCGGGCCACTTTGTATTTACATTAAAATCCCGCGTGGTCCACATAAAGGGTTGCCAAAAAAAAAAAAAAGGTCATCAGTCTATAAAAAATTTTAATATAACCACATCACATATTTTATTATTCAATATTATTCAAAATTAGGCCACATATAATTTGTTAACATACATAACATATATTACATATAATAGTTTTAATTTATTGATTTTACTATTTAGTGAGATATTTGTTTCTCAACTCGTTCACTACGCTTTTTTAAATCAACAGACATGCTTGTATTTGCACGCCGTAATTGATGTTGCAGGTTTTCATCTGTTACATTTGAGCGTGACTTGTCTTTGGCGAATTTCATTTTCGAAAAAAACGATTCACACGTGTAAGTCGATCCAAAAGCACTCACAATTTTTTGGGCCAGATTTCTCAAATTGGGAAATTTTTCTTTTGTAATATTAATATTATACCAATCTATTATTGATTTTGATGTTTCAAAAATGTGTTTTAATTCATTATTGCATTGTAAGTCAATGAGTTCCATTTGAAGATATTCTGGGGCCGAATTGACATCAGTATAAAAACGAGATGAATATATTTCAAATATTGTCTTGTATTTGTCTAAATTAGTGAAACGACTTTCAAAAGCAGATATAAGTTTCCTTATTTCTTGTACATATTTAATGCTATCGATATGTTTTGAATTTTTCAATTCGTTTAGCAATGGAAAGTGCAGATTTTTGAAATTTCTACCAGCTGTTAAGATTGGCATTTCCTTTATGTCATATTTTTTTCAAAATATTATATTGATTTTTAAGCCACTTATAGGCATTTAAAATATTCGATTTTTTAAAATTTTTTTTTATAATCGGTGATAAAAAAAATTTGGCTCGTACAAAATACTTGAAAATGTAATAAAAGATTCCACAGAAGTAGTTCTTGTTGTCATTCAAAAATTATTAAAATCCATATGCACAATTTTTTTTTATAAGCGTTTGAACAGCGAATATTGACATAAAATTACATGTAAAATATAATATAATGTATAATATTCTAGACTGACAAACTATGTCGCTGTATGCAACTGCCAACCCATCCTAATTGAAAAATATATTTATCGTTTCAAAATAAAATATACTTTTTACAATATTTATAAATAACAATGTATTATATCCTAGACAAACATATTAACTCCGTTCAGAATCGTTATTCGTATACAATAATATCTATCATTGCATTCAAATTTAACAAATCCATTGTAATAATGACTTATCCTATAAACGATGTGCACTCCACCCCCAATTTTACAGCAGAGCGAGGCCCATCCGGTTCTTTTTTATTTAGATTTGACTGATTTGAGACTGTGTGTAGTACGAAAATTTGGTTATTTTAGTGACTGGGAAGGCTTAATCACCAAATTATATCTAAATTAAGACCATGCTCCCCCCCCCAAGACATTTTACTCTTTATTTCGTCGAATAATTTAATTGATGTAATTATGCATATGCATAATTTGTATAAATGTATAATATTATTATGTAATAAAAATAAAATTGTTATGTAATAAATTATATTTTATATAATATAATTATTATATTATATTAAATAAATTATTATGTATTAAAATTTTATAAAAATTGATAACATTATAGGAAAGTGTAGTCAGAAGAACCTACTTCACCTACTTCGCCGTGTTAAAATACGATTTTAATACCTGATTGAGTACGGTCCATATTTTTTAATAACCCGATTGAGCACAGTCAAATGAATGCAACGTTGCCAATTTTTCTGTCCGACTACAACCAGGTTATACATGCGTCTTTTGAAATACTCGTATACTCGTAATTTTTGTGCTTTACAAGTCGTATGGAAGGATGACTGACTATCATAATGCAAAAAATCAATTCAAATATAATGGCTTACGATGAATATTTAAGAAATAAAAATTCTAAAGATTTACTAAAATATTTATTAAAAGTGGGAAATAATTATTTAGAGATGCCAGTTTATAACTTTAACAAACAATAAAATTTGTATAATATAAAAAAAATATTAAAATAAATATCTATATTAATTAATACCTATATTTGTAAAATAATTTAATTTTATACTTTGATACACTAATTATTAATTTGATAATTATTATAAAATAATTCCTATAAATATTTCAATTTTTTTAAAATTATTATTTAGCTATGTGGTACGGAAACGTTGTACGTATTTTTATGCTCAATCGTGTTATATTTCGTATTTCTATTGTTTAATTGTAAATGTGCTCAATTGGGTAGTGAAAAGGTAAACTGAGCTCAATCGGGTTATAGCCACACATGGTATCTACATATTTTTTGGAAAAAGGCTTATATTTTTTGAGGTTACACATTTTAAACTTGGGGGTGAACAAGTCCCCTGTGCACCCCAGTAGTTGCGCCAATGTTTCAGACTAGAGAGTATATGTAGGGCCGTCCTGATGATTTGTGGAGCTTGAGGCATAGTAAAATTGCGGGGCCTTAAATGTCGAAAATGTTACAATCGCGCGTCAGTTGTATATTGAAACTCAAATGTGCGAAAATAGACCGTACCTTACATTTACAACAATATGAATAAGTAAATAAATTAATAACGCAACGCATCATATAATTAAACTTAATATAATAAATCCTGTTCAACTGTGGTGATCCCTGCTCTAGGGACGGCCCTAAGTATATGAATAGGCTGTTATAAGATTTTGAGTGAAGCGAAAGATCTTATGTTTTTAAAATTTTTTATTTTTAGATCTAGCCATATTTTCGTAGGCCTTCCGTTTGTCGTAGGCCCTAGGCATAGTGCCTACAGTGCCTAATTGTCAATACGGCCCTGCATCTCGGTGTTCTGTTTGGATTAGACGATACGAGCGGGAAGAAATAAAATACGTTTTCGCACAACCGGAACGTTAAGGTATGGTGTCCAATGCGCGACCGGTCGCCGCGACAGGTCGCGCTCTACCGATTATTCGCGTTTCCCATTGACTGGTGTCCTACCCGCGACTGCAACGCGCGACAGATAATTTGCCGTCGCGACCCGCGACAATACCGCGACGAGAGCAGTGTAGCGACGCGACGCGTCGACGATTCGTTCTCGCGGTCAATATGTCGACTATAGCATTTACATCACAAGAAGATGAACTTTTTATTGAATTCGTGCGTAAATATCCAGAAAAAAAATTTTTCGTAACGAAAAAGCGTGACCACTACCTGTGGAATCCCGTAATTAATGGAATATCGTAGTTGCTATGATACAAATTCCTGAATAACTAGAATAATATAAAAATTTAAAATTATATCTTCTTCTTCTTCTTCTACTTCGCCTTCCTCCCAACTATTTGGGGTCGGCCACCCTTGTCCTACACCTCCACTTTACTCGGTCAATCACATCTCCTCTGCACACACCGACAGCCCTCATGTCATTCTCCAAAGTCTCCAACCATCTCTTTTTTGGTCTTCCTCTTCCTCTTTTCCCTTCGACGTCCATCTTCATAACCACTCTTACTGCATTCGTTTCCTCTCGCCTCATCTCATGCCCAAACCATCTCAGCCTATTTTCTCTCATCTTGTCCACAATTGGCGCTACACCAACACTACCTCTCACGTATTCATTCCTTATTCTATCTTCTCTTGTCACTCCACTCAACCATCTAAGCATTCTCATTTCCGCGACACTTATATTTTGTTCTATTCTCCTGTTAACCGCCCAACACTCTGAACCATACAGCATAGTTGGTCTCACTACACTTTTATAAAATTTACCTTTCAGCCTAATTGGAATTCTCTTATCGCATAACACGCCCGATGCTTCTCTCCATTTCATCCATCCGCACTTAATCCTATGTTTTACATCCATGTCAAAGCCCCCGTCCTTTTGAACAAAAGATCCTGAATATTTAAAGCTCTCAACTTCACCTATCACATCACCATCTATTGTCAGTTGTCTCCTCATTCCTTCGACTTCTTGGTCTCTTTGTCCAAAATCATACTCAATATACTCAGTTTTATTTCTACTAATTCTCAATCCCTTTTCTTCGAGGGCTAACCTCCACTCATTTAACCTATTATTGACAACTTCTAGGTTTTCTCCTATCAGAACTATATCATCCGCAAACATCATACACCATGGTATCTCACCCTGTATCTCCTTTGAAACCTCATCCATTACCACTGAGAACAGGTAGGGGCTTAGAGCTGACCCCTGGTGCACACCTACTCCTATACTGAAACCTTCTGATACTCCACACCGACTCTTGACACTAGTACTCGACTAGTACTAGTACTCGAAAAATTTAAAATTATATCAACTTCTTATTTATTTAATATGCAATAGCTTTATCGCGGCAGTCCCCGAATGCCACGAACCGTTTTTTTTAATTTCATAATTAAAGATGCAAAATGGAAGGAAATTTCCCAAAAAATTATTATTCAAAATACACAGCAACTCATTATCGGACATGTTGGTACCGTTTTACGTCAACCTTAGATAGATATCGGTGTGCTACTGACGAAATTTAGAACCGAGTACCTTTTACCTACGATCGGTCGCGCATTGGACACCAGTCGGTCATCAGCGACAGAAAATTATAATATTATATATTATATTATAATAATTATTAACTGGTCGCGGCGACAGGTCGCGCATTAGACACCGTACCTTTATGCCTCCGCCGCTGACCCGGTGCATTGATAACACGGAGGAGACGGATGCCGATAATGCGCGGAACGATCGTCTAGTCACCGCTGCACTCCTCTTCACAGGTCCGCGACGATCACTCAACGTTTTCCAAACTTTCGGCGTGCCCTCACACGGACACCCATCCAGAGGAACTGCACGAAAACCAGGCAGGTTGTACGGTGTCAAGGACGGTGTACGCACCGTACAGCTGTAACCCACCGGAGAACCGTTTGCTATGCCCGGAGTCTGTTAAAGAAACATTGTTTTCCGTCGAGTCGTAGTTCGGAACTATGTCACGGGAGTACTATAATTTGCGGTTCGTCGTCACCACACCGACGTTGGCCATCACCGAGTACAATTGTTTGAAGGAGCAATGCAATCAGGTTAGTACACCTCAGTGTTTCAGACTTTTCTTGTATTGTATCCGGGCGCAAGACTCATCCCAACTGTGTTATCCAGTTCGTTCTCTCATACGTATTTTGATTTTGACCTCACGTGCCATCAAAAATCCAACATCAGTCCAGCCCTGATAATACGTGTATGATAATCCGTACATACTTATATTGATGCATTATGTTTTATCCAACATCTAGATCTATAGACCGTTTTATTTTTGTATTATGCATATTCTTGTTTACTTATTTCTGTGCTATGCCTGAATTGTTTGGTATAAAAGACAAACAAATTAAATTATGTTGTAGTAAGCATATTCTTTTAAATTATATAATATATTACAATAGCATAATTTGAGGTTAGCAAGGTGGACATTTGCCCCTGTTTGATTTTAAAAGCAGTCCGATGGGCCGGTACCAGGTTGTTGCCGTTTAATCATTATTATATTTTATTAGCGCAAAAACATGCCTTTTTTCATAATATTTTCAAAAAATGTTATATTGTGTATCTACTAAGAAATTATTGTCACAATAATACATTTTTAATTTATTTTAATTTAAAAAGTCGTATTTTTGGCTTATTACACTATCCCTGTTAATGCTTAAAATGTGTTACCATATACTTTAATCTGAAACAGAAATAAAAATCATTTTAAATTTGATTTAATATATAATAAAATATGTGTACATAATTTTTGTAGCTTTACCAAATTGTTGTGAATAAAATAACCTTATAATTATTACTAAAATTATTAGTAAAAAAAATGTCCAATATTTAAATGTTTTCTGTATATTTTAAGATATTCTATATCATAAGATTTCGTAGTGTATGCAGTTTGCATTATATAGCATATATTCATATGTTATACAATTAATACTAATTATTATCTAAATAACTTTTTTTTTTTTTAGATTGGATTCTTAATTGGTGAAAAAAAAATTAAAATATCAAATGTGATAACAGACGAATCATTGCATAATACTATCACTGAAGAGACAATATGTAATTAATAGTATTAAATAAAAATATTGAATACTAGTATGAATTTTGTATTTAATTTTTGTTTTTGGTTTTTAGGTATTCATGCTTCTTATCCTTTACCAGATTTTTATGAAGTATTATGTTCTAATCCATTGCAAATAGATTATAAAAAATTAAAGTTTTTTTTACAAAATTTTCCAGAAAATTATGAGGTAAGAAAAATATTTTGAGATGGTGAAATTATTGTTAATACTAATTTAATCGTAAACTTTTGTATCACTTCAGAAATCCATTATTGGATGGTACAGATTCCGTAGAAATGCAGTGTTGACACCCAGCATTGCTGATATTCGTTTCCATGCCCAGCTTAGCAGTGTTTTTGAAAAGATCAGTGTATCATCAAACAAATTTCTGTTTTGCGTATTTAACCATAATTTTACAGGATCTATGGATCATAAATTCAATCATATATTTTACCGATGTGATTCGGGGTAAATACTATAAATCTTACCAAGTAAATTATACTAAGTTAATAAGTATTTTAACTTGAATATTTGATTTATTTAGGAAATATTTGAACCCAGTTAAAGTTGATATTGTAAACTTAAGCACAAAACCATTTATTGAAGATGGTAATCTTGGATACAAAACAAACATTAATTTAATAGATAATTGCAAAGCATATACAGATACCATAAATAAAGTATTTGGAATGGGGTAAGTTGTGGAATAGTATACTTATTTATAGTAATATATTTATATTAATATATTATTAATTGTATTATTATATTTATTAATGTATGTTAACATGTTCAGTTTATTCAACATACATACTATTCTTTTGAAGACGTTCTAATACGTTGACCAATTTTGCCTATAAAATTAGTTTGATCTGAAACTAACATTACTGATCCTATCTGCCTATGCATATATTTCGTAATAATATGTTAATGTCTAAGAGTTTAAAATTATAATTACAGAGTACTGTAATTTTCTATCTAAATAATAATTAAGACAGTTATTAATTTTATTATTCAAGTTTAAACTTTTTTATTATTTATTTTTAAATTTAAAATTAATTTTTTCTTAAATTGTATAACTAAGATGGTATAGGAAAAAAAAATATTATATTACTACTGTCTAGTATGAGTGCCTATGGTTAAATGCAGTGGCATAGATACATTTTTTTTCTGGGGGAGGGGGATGTTTAAGACCTGTATTTTCGACATTCTTAATATTTTTAGTATATCTTAATATGTGTTCCTATATAATACAGTGAAACCTCTATTAATGGACACCTCTCAATAGTGGACCCTTCCCAATAGTGGACACTTCTAAATTCCACGGCAAAAATGTATGCGCATAATAGGAGTTATAACCTCTTAGTAGTGGACACTCCTAATAGTGGACGTGGACACAATAAACTGGTACCAAATTAAAAATTACCTCTTATAAATGGACACAATAAATGTACATATCGAAAACGTACATATTAAAAACACTATATTTATCTGTTATATATTCGTTCATATTTTATCTTATCTTAATGGTTTCCTTATTCGAAAAATTACAATTTGAACTGTATGTTGTGGGTGTTTTATTAACAAAAATAATAAAAAGGAAAGAACAAAGTTTATCGAAATGATAATGAATTAGTTTAATACTTTGAATTTGAAACACACTGTTTAAAAACGTACAATAAAATAAAACCAAAAGAAGACAACGGACGGTTGCGCGACAATGGGAAAGAGGGGAGCCGAGGTGTGATTGTGGCAGCCGATACAATGCCGGAATAAGTCCAACTATTGCACCATTGGTCGCCACATATCCGTATACGCGCACTGCGTGAGTCAGCCCAGAGTGGGTCTCACTACAGTGCAAATAAGGGACTGGTCTCTGAATTTTTTTAATTTTACTTAATCATTAAACATTTTTATACTACATACATATATTTTTAATACATACATACATATACATATACATACATATTTATATTATAATATATATATAATAAATAATAAATTAATATTCCAATGTATATGTTTATATGTATACAGTGTACATATAGCCCATTTCCTATAGTGTCTCCCTATAGTGGACATTTAGTAATTTTTAGAAAATGTCCACTAAGTAAAGGTTTTCTCAATAGTGGACAACTCTCTATAGTGGACAATTTTTAATTCCCCGTGGCTGTCCACTATATAGAGGCTTCACTGTAATATTAAATTTATCATGGTATTATTATTATATTCTGTATTTAATGAAAATTATTTTGTTACTCAATTATATACCTAGTCATAGTAAAATTAAAATATCATTTTACTATAATGTGTAGGTAGGTAATCATAATTAAATATCTTAAAAAAAATAATGGGGGAGTGGAAACCACTCCCCCATAACTATGACACTGATTAAATGTTAGTTACAGTTAAATAATAATTATAATAATGATAATAATTATTAGAGTTTATTAGTATATAATTTGGAATAATTTTATACTATCAGTAAATATAATATATATACTTCTCATATTATTTATTAAATTAATATTTATTATTTTATTACATAAAATAACAAGTACCATAGATTATAGTAATAATAACTTAAATGCCCCTAAATTTATTTTAGGCCTTGTTAACATTCAAACATAAATATATAATTGTGAACTCATAAATAAAAACTTGACAATTAAGTTTTATGGGTTGTAATTTTTTTATTTTTATTTTTTATTTGTCTTTAAAATAAAGTCTTATATATTTTGGTTTTGAAATATAGGAATGAACAGTGTTCAAAAGTCTCTGTGTACAATATGCGAACTGCTTTGATTGATGAGATGAATAAAATGGTCCAACGAATAATTGAGAATGAAGAAAAAGTGATCAGACTGAACATAATTATCGAAGAAAAAAAGCAAGAGATAGAAAAAAAAAATAATGTTAAATAAAGTATTTCCAAACAGTAATGTTCTTAATTAAAACTAATTGTACACTCAATTATTCATAATATGAAGCTCATTTATGTACTTGAATTTCTAATTTTTTAAATACTTTTGTAATAATTTAATTGTTTATTTTTATGTTTTTAATTACTATTGTAAAATATAATATGAATGACCTTAAAGTATATTTTTTTAATTAATTTTAAATTTGAATATCTTTTAAGCATATTTGAAAATGTATAAAGTTAATTCGAAGTGAGCCACATAGTTGAGATGTTTATAAAATGAAAACAAATTTTGCATTTTATTATTTTATTAAATTATCATTGACATTATTACTAACGTTATTAGAAGAATTAATTAAAAAAAGTGCTTTTTCGAGTATTCATTTTTGATTATTCACATGCTGAGTACTTATAATATTACAAAATGTCATTTAAAAAAAATTCAGAATTGTACATATAATTTTAAAGTAAACAATAACAATACAACAAATATATAAACCTTTGCATTAATAATAATAATAAAATTGAATAAATAATAATAATTTATCTACCTTATCTTTACTGAGCCCTAACTAGGGTATTTATTATCAAATAAATAATTTTGATATACATTGTAGAACTGTAATATATTATTACTTTATAGCTTATGCCATGTAAATTCTAATGGAATTATATTTATTATTTTAACTTTAAGCTTGGTTTAAAGAGCTATACGAAATTGATCAAAGAGCTGCATGTGTTTCGCTAGCCTCGTTGTGGCCACCCCTGTTATAGATACTGTGTTATTTATATTAATAAATAAGTAATAATGGTATTGAGATTTAAATTTTGAAAAATGAATTTAATTTAAATTAAAAATTACTTATCAAAGCGTTATTATAAATTATAAATTAATTATAAGCTATCATCTAAGTCTACAATGAATAAGCAAATGTTCATTTCAAAATTAATTTATTATATTGGCTTCATAGTTTTTTATAATCTGTGTTAATGCATTATGTGAAATTTGTGATTCATTATTTCTTACTTTTTGTCATTTTTGTCATGGAAGGTATGTTTGTGTACTTTCAATAAATTCCTAGCTTGGAAATTTTTGAATATCTATTATATTATTTGTTAAAATATTTTTCTTCTTGTCCTTCATCTTTCTCCTATTTGGGATTGAACACCTTTGTCTTAAACTTCCATTCGTCTCGATTTTCTATAACCTCTACACACACACCAATAGCCCTCATATTCTCAATCATATCCATCCATTTATTTTTTGATCTTCCTCTTTTCCCTTCAACATTAATTTCCATAAGTACTCATACTGCTTTTGTTTCCTCTTGCTTTATCACATGCTCGAATCATTTTAGTATATTTTCTCTTACATCCACTATTGACGCTACAGCAGTACTATCTCTCACATATTCGTTCTTTATACTATGTCCTCTTGTCACTCCATCAATTCATCTATGCATTTTCATTTCCGCAACATATAGCATATAGCCATATAGCATAATTGGATTCACTCTTGTAAGATTTATCTTTCTGTCTCTCCAAATCCTTCGTCTTTTTGTACAAATTATTTTAAATATTTAAAGTTGTCGACTTTACTTATCACATCACCGTTTATTGTCATTGGTTTCCTATGTTACAGACATGTATGATTAAGGGCTAAGGTTATTTAGGTCAACAAGGGGTTATGAATAATAATTAAATCTTAGATGTTACATGAACACATTTTCAAAGTATCATAAGTATAAAATGACATGTGAAAGGTTGTAGAATGTAAAAATAGTAAACCCACCAAAAAGGGTTGGGCATTCAGCAAAATTGCGTATTAAATTAATTAATTAAAGAATAGCGAAGATACGTGAATATTGCCAAACTAACAAGGCCAACCACTAAAGGTTTAAACTATCTAATGCCCATAAATGGAAATATTAAATAAACATGTTTTTAATTAAAAATCATATCCGGGATAAGTAGTTTCATACAGGATCCTAGTATATAAGGGGGTCCTCAACAGACCAAAAGTCAGATGTGTTTAAGTCCGGACACAGCAAGCACCTTCACGCCACTCTATATTGTGAATGTTTTATCGTACATTATTTTAATAAAAGTAGTAACTTTAATTTGAAGTCAATCTTATTTATTAAATCCTCTACCATCCCTATTGATTCGACGGCACGCAACACCTAATACCCTCAACTTCTTAGTATTTTCCTCCAAAGTTCTACAAATTCACAATTCCTTTCCTTAAATGAACGTCTGTATGTAATATTATTAAATTTAACAGTTTTATACATTTATATTGAATAATATTAAATAGTTTATAGTTTTAACAAAATTATTTGTGTAAAAAATTTGTTGAATTCTAAAATTAGTAAAAACAAGTAAATATCATATGATTTATATAATATTATATTTATTTCTTCTATAAATGATAACTTTATGACAAAAATGTGTAACATATTCATAACAATCATACATACAGTAATCAATTGACAGCAATGATGAGACACACAACAAGTAGTCTTAAGGTGTCCAAAATCATGACCATTGTAACTAACCCTCTTAAGGTTTTCCATTTGCTTCAATTGATATCATTGTCGGGGTCATACTAATTTAAAAATAAAAATTAATCGAAGTGAAAGTGTACCTAAAAACATTGAGATTTACACACTTTTTAATTAATGATACCTCATTAAAAACACATTTGCTAAATCCACGTAAGACCTATATTGGAATCGTTGAATGTTTAAATTTTTTTGTATAAACATGTTTAATACATTATTTAAGCAAAATGTAAAAGATTAAATTTTTCCATGAGTTTTAATTATTACCTTAATAAAATTCTTTATTAAAACCCAATATAGTATATATACATGTGTAAATTTATGTATATTTATTATTAAATTTATTCTAGAACAGAGTGAACATTGCTTGTTTGTAACAACAATGACATAACACAGTATCATCATTTATGAGTTATTTGCAAATAATAATTGTAGATATTGGGGTTTTCTCTATACTAGTAGAATGACATAAGTAATCTATAAAATTAGTCACCAGATAATAGTTGTTGAATTGCGTTAGCATAAATTGGCAACAAGTGCCATAGTTTCAACAGTGGTAGTTGAGGAAAGAATAAAAGATTGACTCAAAAATTAAGTTATTACTTTATATTGAAAAATTTTAAGTCAAAACATTTAAAAATAATGTAGCGTAAAGATGCTATGTCTGGACTAAAACACATCTGATTTTTGGTCTGTAAAGAACTCTCTTTTATACTAAGATGTCATGTAAAACGGCTTAAAATGGGCATGATTATATTATAATAAAGTTTCTTTTTAATATCCATTCATGGGCATTAGATTGTTTTATCCTTTAGTGGTTGGCCTCGTGATTTCTATTTTGGCAAGATTCTTATGAACAATTATTTGTTGTTAATTTTATGTTAATTTACTTATTAGCAATATTACTGTGCCATCAACCTTAGTTTTATTATGTGGCTGGTTTTATATGGTATTATGTAATTGGTCTTTAAAATTTATACTTTGTACATGTTATTTGTATTCATGATCTTTTTGTGAATATATCTATACATTGTTTAATAATAATAATAATAGTAAGTTTTAATCTAATACTTATGTATCCTCTGTTTAGTGATTATCGAGGAAACCTTCATTAAAAAATGTCTGTAACTCTATATTGTAAGCAATAAGATTGGTATTTGTACAATAATTTATTATTAAGGTTTTATATGTGTTAGCAAAGATTAATATAAATTATTATAATATATTTATGATGAGTCAAAAGTAGTTAATTTTTAATAATCATTATTGTATAGCAATAGTCAGAACATTTTATTTGCCTATTCCTGTCAGGCGTAAGATTTTTTTATTTTAACAAAAAAATCAAGGAATCAATAATTTATTTTTAATTATTAAAAATGAAGTCAAGTTCAACGTCAGTCTTACACATATGTACAAAACTTTGGAAAAATAGTTTGTCGAGAAGAACAGCCAGGAAGTGATGTACTCGATAAATGTTTATTTTTCATGTTGAACGCTGTTTGTGCGTTCCAACGACGTACACAAACAACAAAAGTATTTACGAATGATAAAATGTAAGGTTGAAAAACGTACGATCAATGTAGAATAACAATTTATTATGGATTTAGAATTTGAAGTTAATCACGCTCCATTAATTATTATAATAGTTTCCAGTTCGTGTCCTCAGAATCTGATAGTGGATAAAAAATAAAAACGACTGTTACAAGACATGCCACCTTTACCAAATAAGTATTATAATATGTGAAAAAGTGTCACGTTTGTATAAGAAAATTACTTTAAATTTAAACATGAATTTTTAAATAAATAAATAAAGCCAGAAACATATGCATGAACCTGATGAGTTGCTTTTTGAATTGAAAATGATGATAAAAAATAGGATATTCGACTATGATTTACGAATAATAACGTACTACGATGGACGGTCGGGAACATGTAAAAATACAAACAATAATTCTTTTAAAATAATTTTTATTTATTTTGTTTATAAGCGAATGTTACGTGTCATCACGTCTTATCAGTTATCAGCCGGTATCAACAAGACCGTTTCTGTACGTCTCGGGAATAATATCGTATGTATTGCCGCGTAATCTAGCGATGGTAGTGTTGCCACTTTTCGAGGAAAAAAACTAAATAAATAATTCTACAGAACGTAAAATTACGTTAAACAATTTTCGTTTTCGTCGCCGCCGCCGTCGCCGCCGCCGCCACCGGTTGGGTCCAATTGACCTATCAACGTCGAGTACTACCACCGTGCGCTGGACTCGCAACTGTTATCTGAAGCCGAATCCATTTGCCGTTGTAAAATGTTTCTTTTTTCTCGTCCGTCCATCTTGAATACCGTTTTCCCACTCCACCGCGTTCGTTTTAACACGCATCCAACGACGGACGCACGGACTCGCTTCATATATTAGCGAATTCACGTGGATCGTCAAGGGATAAATGTTTGATTTTTCACGATGCCCGCTATCCCAATTTAATTATTTTACTTGTACTTTGCCGATTGCATTTTTTCACGTATTTCCAATTTTTTTCTTTTCGCTGTCAACGAACCGCTCTATTCAGAAACCGTTATGAATGACTCCGGTAGCGTTCAGAGGAACAAAAGTGGTTGCTTGTCATGCCGTTTGATAGGCACCGTGACTTTCACACTGGTCGGCGCGTTTTTCTTCAGTTGTTGCAAACACGTGAAACCTGTGTACTACGCTGGCACTACGAGTAAGTCCGCTCCGGTGACTATTGTTGTTAAAATTGTATTGCAATGTATAATTACTTACCTACGCATCTCAACCAATAATCGTATTAGTGATCATTTGATATTCAAGTCATTTTTTCTCATTATGCACTCTGCTACAATAATTAATTGGACATATTTCAAACACTTCAGTCTGATATCAATTTACGTAGGTAAAATATGTTGTGTATAGTATTTGTTTTATGTTATTTAGTTATATCATTAAATTAATAATATATTTACAATAAATACATTTTATTTGGTTTTCTAACTAATGAATAACTGTATTATGATATTTTACGTTGCACTTGTGCTTCGGTTGTTATCGGTAATGATGTAGGTGTGTTAATTAATGATAACAATTATGTTATTATTGTACAACAGTATCCACATCCATATCATATACAGAATATTTTATTTTTATTTAATCTAGGTATGTAATAAGTTCCTGTTTTCAGGTAATATTATTTAGACAAAATAAATTTTAAATTGGGAGTCCTTATTTAAGACCGAGTTTGGTTCTCAATAAATTTCCAATAAGTATTCTGTTTTATTTCATATAATTACTATCTTGACTAATAATATTTAATATACCATTTACAAAGTTAATTTATAGATACTTAGTTCCAAACTTATATTTTTTTTTAAATTAAATAGAAAATTATGATAAAATAATTAATATAGTGTTAAACTAATTCATAATAAATGTGTTGTAATGATTTAAGCAATTTATTTAAGAATGCATTTGTGTGCTATAGATATATTGTGTTTTTGAGTATGTTTATGTATGTATATTCATATATTATCCATTTTGCATCATATTCTATACACTCTAATTTACTCCGGAGTTCATTGTTTTCATTGACCTACAACAATTTAATTTTGTAGGTATGATGTACTTGGCTGTAGCACGAGCATTTGATTTGCAGCCTTTCAATGATCATTCAGATGTATAATTTCAGTCAAAAACGTCGAATTGTCGTTAAGGGAACAATACAACTTAAATGGTATTTATTCTCCATTTAAATCACTCATCTTTTTAGTTGGATTAATAAAATAATATAGTATTGTTAATATATATTTAGTGGCATAATGCATATTTATAATCTATGATGTACAACATATATTTCAGTATCTATTCATCCACTCACTTCTTTCTGTAGCACACCATCCTTGAAATGTTTTCAAAAACTAAAAACTATTAAGGATTGAAGTACCTACCTACCTATCTACTTATTTTTCACCAAATCAAAATTCAAATTAGCAAATTTTAATAGGTTTTTCTCTCTTATATTATTATTAACTAAAAATACAGAATGTTGATATTATTGTCATGTTTTGTTCTTATCGACTACTTTATATCAGCTGCATTTGTGTTTCGAGTTGGTCACATGTTTAAACTTAGAAATTTGTAATATGTGTAATTATCCAAAATGTTTATGCATCTAAATACCATACATTCACCTGTTCATATAATTTTCACCATGACATCTAGGCATCATCATCAAATCTCCTACATCACGCCTGTGTAAAATTATTATGCATAGGTCTTACTAATAGGTATGATATATTTTTTTTTTAATCTAAAACCTAGCGTGTTACAATTGGAAAACGCTTCATAACCATAATTATTCTCTATTCTACCGAATAACTAATTAGATCTTTATAAATAACTTCTTTTTCTGAATGTTCCTCATTGAAACCATTCAAGAGTTGCTCAAACTACCTTCCCGACATAGTTTTCTTAACAATTCGACCATCTAATCATAAAACACAGTAAGCGCAATTTACTAAATTGTTCAGTAGAAGGAGATTAATGAAGTTGCTCTGAATTTTGTGCAGATAGCATTTATTTGCATGCAATTATTTTGTTACCAAAGAGGTTTGAATTATATAATTTAAAAATAATTTGTCCTCACTTAAACCAAATTATAGTCCTTATTTTAACTAGAAAAATGTGTTATATAATTAAAATACTGTATTAACAATTTGTCGTAAAAAAATGAAAACACAGAAAGTGATCTTACTGTTTTTTTAATTGGGTGACTTCATTTTTGATTTATCATAGCAAGATCACTACTATATTTTTAATTTTGGTTATAAAATTATACATTTTGATTAAATAGGTAACCAATTACAGCTCATAATATATTATTTTATATCAACATTTTAATATGTAAATCCTTAAAAAAATAACAAAGTTCAATAAAAATAACCTCTTTTTCAATTACAAATATAAATTATATAAATAATTTAAACTAAACGACAAATATTTAATGTATAACATGTATATAAGACTTTAGTCTTACAGTTAAGAATAACTGAATAAAATAATAGTTTTCTGTTGGTAATAAAATAATAAAATAAAACATAACAGTTACAAATTAAGTATAATAATTAATTTTATTATTAAATAATTTACTAATAAGTAATAAATGTTTACAAACCTTAGTAATATAATTAAATATACAATTAAGTATAAAAAAATTTAATATTATTAGGTTTGTAGTAATGTGACCGAGAGCAGTATTTAGTTACAATGATTTAATATGTAATTTAATAAACAACGACTTCAAAGTTTATTATGTATTAAGCTTTAACATATATTCAACTAAGACTAAGCAGTATAACACCGGTTTTCAACCGGTGTGTCACGTACTACCGTGGCGTGTGTCACCAAAATATTAATTAATTATTAATATTATAATATTATTATCAATTTATATTATTAATTAATTGAAATTGTAGCTTTTGATATAATTACTGTATTATGATGAAATAATAAACAAAACACAGATTAGGAAGCAATTATGAAGATATTCTTATTGATTTGTATCTCATTTATCAAAAATATCATCAAATACAACTTTAATTTCAATATTGTATACGTTTCAAAATGATTCATTTTGGATTTTTCTGTAAAACAAATATGAACAAGAAAGTTAGGTTATAAATTTTATTTCCTTTTTCAACATAATTCAACTTAAATTAAGTTGCATAAATGAATCAGCATTTTCGATATTATAAATAACAAAAAGCATAAAATAGCCTATATTAAAAGATATTGAAAGTAAATTATGACATAAGTTTGTCAACCATTCACCTACAATTCGAAGACCTATGTTTAGTTTGCCGATCATAAGTATCACAATAATTTTTTTATAAACTAATATTGTTTTTTATGATACTTATCCATAGTATTTTATTTGAACTGTTTAAATTTGAATTAAGTTAATTTAAAGTTAATAAATTATTTTATTTATTTTTTAAAATTCCAACATATATATGTGTTAATTTACAATATTTTATAATTTTTAACGTTTCGAAAATCCATCAGTCGTTTCAAGTGTGTCACCATTTTCATGGATCTAAATTAACTGCACTATTCTAATTTTATATAATCAGAAAATAACTAATGAGCTGTGGCTCATTACAAGTTGACAAAAATTAAATAACTAAAGTAATTTGTAACATCTTATTTCAGTTAAAATAAATTGTTTTATTTTTAACATACTAATATATAATTCATACATTATGTAAAAACATTATTCATAAATTACACTTTATAGTAACATTTTAATAATATTAAAAAAATAAAAACTAAATAATTAATGAATTAGATAAACCTTAATATTCATCGTGTAATAAATCTGTAACATAATTTGATTCTGGTAAACTTTGCCAAAGTTATTAATTAATTTTTACTTGAAGAAAGGATCATCAATTTTCTTTGTAGTTCTTTGTTATTATCCCTTTGATAAAATGTCTCAAGTTTTAATACTTTCAATTTTGTTCGGGAAGCAGCCATAGTATCGGTAAGATCATCAAAGTTATATATTTTACTTTTTTTCCTAATGTTAGACTCAACATTACCATGAATTCTTTTGTGCTTTAATATGAGTGTGACCCTTGGTCAAATATTTTAATTTCATTAGGTCTATCACTTTGGTTAACTGCAGTTACCATTGGTGAATACAGTGACCAATTTTTATTCTGAGCTGTAGAGCTCAGTTCATAATACAAACTTTAGTACATCACTTTCTTTGTTAATAACTGTCATTATAGAATCAGTTATACATTCAGCTTTCTTACCACTAAGAGTTTCATGCCACATAACACAGAAGCTATTAAATGTGCTTTGTTTTTTTACAGTAGCAAAAGTTTCATTGAAAACTACTAATCTACTAAGAAAACATGATGATTAAATATTGGGCATGTATGGAATAAGTTTTACTTTTTGGAGATCCATGGAAAAATATCTTGTTGAATCTAGTTCCTGTGAATCTTTTATATTCAGCATTAGCTTTATTGGCTTTAATTTTATGTAATATAAGTTGAATTTGATTCTGGATTAGATTTACAGATTGTGAATTAGACAATTCTCATAATCATCAGTTTTAGGTTTGTTTAAAGATATATTTTGTCATTTAAGTGTTCTATAAGTTTCTAAATCACAATAATTTGGACTCTTGGTTATAAAATCATCAAACATAATTTTTATGTCGAGTTCACGAGGTAGATAACGTATGTTAGGTGCATTATGCCTCCTATAATGAGTTACACAGGGGTGATATGAGTTTATGTGGTCTATAATATTTGTCTATCAATTAAATAAATTTTTTGTTTACCTCTGTTTTCTTTGACAAACTATCCACACAAATCCTTCTACATAACAACCACCAATTCAGTCACAACAGAATCATTTGTATAGCCCAACTTTTGTAAAAATGTGGATTCGCATACTACTATTTCAACTTTCAATACTGAATATGTAAGTTGTGTAATGTTTGTTTTTATTTTTTTTTTTAAACTAATATTATCATTAACACTAACCTTCCTTCTTTTAATGGGGGCCAAATTAATACATTTTGATGTATACATTTTCGTTGGTCAGTATAATTAAGTTTTTAAAACTCGGATCAAATAAAATCTTGATTTTCATGAATTAATAAATTACACTGCCTTTTACACTTACCAATACACGTTTTTAGGATGAGAGGATGTTTATACATTTGGTTTTGATTTTTGACTTCTGTAAGTTTAATGTTTGATCATGTTTTTCATGTCCTGTCATTCTACGTTTTCTCAACCCTGATATTCTCCCTTCCACTGGAAAATCTTCATCAACATTAGGTATAAGGATATCTTGTTCTTCATTAAAACAATTTGGAATGTCAATCAATTCTGCAAGTGTATATATTTTAGGTAGTTGAAAATACATTTATATGTTTTGTTTACCTTCATAAGAATCCTGGTCAGTACAGGAAATCTCTAATGTTTGAAATGGAGGTACATAATCAGGGTCTCAAATCAAATCATCACAATCAGAATATATACGTTCATGTTCATTTTCTTTTTCAAATTCTCAAACAAATTATTTGTATTAAATGATGTTGAATTATCTATATTAAATAAAATAATTTGGGTACACATAAAAACATTTTCAGCTAAAATAAAAAATTATAATTGAATTACAGTGAAACCTCTATATAGTGGACAGCCACGGGGAATTAAAAATTGTCCACTATAGAGAGTTGTCCACTATTGAGAAAACCTATTACTCATACATTTATATGCGCATACATTTTTGCCGGGGAATTTAGAAGTGTCCACTATTGGGAAGGGTCCACTATTGAGAGGTGTCCATTAATAGAGGTTTCACTGTATTACCTAAATTATTAATCAAAGAAGACGATAAATCTTCAGTACCAAGACCAGGTTTTAATGTAAATGCATATGTATGGTCTGTCATGATATATTTTTTACTAATTAGTATAATTATGTTTGTTTCAATAAAAACAACCAACAACTATATGTAAGTAACACATGTACCAAGTATTAACATTATAAAACGTGTTGTTATTCATTGTTTTATTTGTTCTTTATTTTTAGCAGGCTAAATATAACCACATAATTTGATATTTTATAATCAATGAACAATTATGAAACATAGTATGTAACAGTTGAAAGTATATACTGTGTTACATAATCTGCAAAATAATTTGTTAGAAAACCAGTTTACAATGATTAAACAAAATGTTATACAACACAGTAAATACACTAAACCTACCTACTGTGTTTTATTTGTTTCTTGATAAATGTATAAAAATAAGTGGAGATACTTGATTTTATTTCGTTGATTAACAGGATATTAGTAACAATAAGGGTGCTTTAAACACAACACAAAATTTCAAACAATCAAGGCCAATAACATGAAAATTGATAAAATTGTCACTTGCTGTATTTTATGATTAGACAGCCGAATTGGGTAATAGTAAAATATGTTATTTGAGAATACATATCGCAAGACAGAAAATTTAACTGAAAAAGTAAACTTAAACCAAACAATATATTAATTTCATCTTTGTTAATATTTTTGAAAACCACTACTTCAGATTGTTTACTAATAGGCCTTTTTTTGAATAATGCAGTGAATTTAAAGTTAAGTTTGAGAAATAAGTATCACTTTTTTTAAATAGCTTCTGTAAAATGGGGTGAATAGGAATAATTGTAGAGGTATTTGGATTATAAAACGCCAATTTTTTAGATAGTTTTTCTGAAAAGTGTTAAAGTGTTTTAGAGACTACGTACAGACTTTATTTTAATGAGAAATTTTTAATTTAGGTCTGTTAGATTTTTTTTATATTTTTTTTCTAAAAACTTGATCCTGTTTTCATGTTAATAGGGTGAACCGGAACATAGTTAAAAATTTCTCAATTTTTATTATTCTGATCAACTGGAAATTGATAGAAACAAATTTTGTTTTTTAAAAAAGATTATAGAATATACCTTTTTAATTTAAAAAAATTATAGGTTAGGTTTGGTTAGGTACATACCTAATTAATTAAAAAAAATTTAAATAATAACTTATTACAACAGGTATATTTAAAACAACTTAATTATTTTAATTTTTTTTTTTTAATAATTCATTAAATATTATAATAACAACTTAAATTAATTTCTCTTGATATCTTTTAACAGTCTTTTATTTATATTTTATATTGTTAATATATAATTAGATTCCCACTAAATGATTTAGAAAAATGATTTTTTTTATGCACTTAGTCTATATCAAATATATAGGTAGATTATAGACAAATATAGGTTATATAGGTAATAGACACTTTCATTGATGTATTTATAGTTCTTGCAGCCCAAGGCTAATAATTGTCGCCCTTATGTCTGCAATATGCAAGATTATTAAAACTTAGGTATTCAATTTATAATAAGTTTAATTATAATATAAACAACATAAACAATTACCTTTATTAGAAAAAAAAAAAATAATAATCATAAGTCAAAAAACATAAAAATGTTGAGTCAGTCACATGTCATCAATTATTATACACTGTGACATATCTGTACATAACACAAATAACATTAATTTAATAATAAATGAGATATTATTATATTATAATTTTCTTATTATACCCATAATAATTGACTATTAATGGTTGATGATATCCACAAAACCATTTTAAAGAGGAAAATATCAATAATTTGCTAAAAATATATGAAAATACATATTAAATATACTGCTATCTATTTATTTTATAGTGCTATTGGTTATAAATAGTACTATGTATAATCCGAGGTATAATCAATACTAATACTTACCTATTAACTGTGGTCTATGTTGGTATAAATTGCACAGGTTTAATAAAACTTCTTTTGCATTTATATTTTTGTTTATGTTTTTAAGTTAAAAATAATTGAGTATTATTTCCATTTGAAATACAGTAAAACCTCTCTATAAGGGAATTGCTTGGGACCAAACATTTTTCAGTTAAGTAAAGAGCTTTCCGTTATAGAAAGGTAGAAAAAAAAAATCAAGTTTCAAGACAGTATGTATAATGTATGTGTTAAATAATTATATTTTAGCAAATACTTCGCACAACGTTCATTTATTGATTTATTTAGTAAGATTATAATGTATGACTTAATATTTTAATGTTTGTTTTTAATACCAAAAAACTCTGACTAAGAACTAATGAAATTAGTTTAAATAGTAGTATAATTATATCTTTTATAATTTAGAAAAACAGTTTTTAATATTTGATTAATTTTTTGAGATTTAGAGCAACACGTTCATCACATTCTTGGGCTTATATATTATATGCAGTACCTACATAGTTATAATTTTTCTTTAAATAATTTTATTTTCAGTTTAACAGAGAGTATTTTTACTAATTGGATCACAAAAATTGTCCATTTTTATATATTATTTGCACTAGGACTATTGCAATTTTCTGTTATAAGGAGGATTCTGTTTAATAGAGGGTTCGTTATAGAGAGGTTTTACTGTGTATAATTATGTTTGATTAAAATAAAATTGCACTACCTTTTAAACTGATTTTAATATTATTTTGGCCATAAACAAAATGTATGAATTTTTAAAAATTATGATTAAATTGATATTATTATCATTAAATAGGTACGTAAATATTTTATTGAACCAAAAAACACTTAAACTGCATTATAATAGGATAGTATATTTAATTTACAAAATTAACATTTTCAATCTCCTTAATTTTAGTTTTAACAATTCGTATAGGTAGTATAATATTAAAAAAACAAAAAACAAAATATATTATATAAAATAAAATAAAAAACAGCTTCAGTCCTCTTTGTTACAATATTGCTTTTATAAAGTTAATATTTAATATTATAACAAGTTGTATTAATTAATAACAGTTAATAAGTATAAAATAAACAATAGTCCTTCAGTCTTTTTGATTTTCTTAATTTTAAAAAAGTTTACAGTTAAAATGAATTATGAAATGAAAATATATAAAAATGATAATTAAAAAATGTAATAACTATTATTTTATTCATCATCTGAATCTGTTCTTTGACGGACATTGATATTCTCGTAAAATTGTTTATAACAGTTGGTTATAACATTTGCATCACACAATTGCATCAAATCTTTCTTTTTGGCTTCTGTTATACCTAGTGGTCTGGAATAGGTTACATTCATTATTAGATTTTGATCTTCGTCCTCTGCTTAATTGTTGTTTTACATCAACAGTTTTAAAATGTTCTTCAGACAGATTATTCTTATAAAAGAATTTAAATGGAGAATCCTTATGAACTTCAATAACTTTAATACTCCCCCATAAATTTTTTTCTTTATCAGTGTTAATATTAAAATTAGTTCCAATTTGTGTACTCAACTTTTTAAAATCAAACATATCTGTTGTCATTTGATTAAAAATGTATGGAACTTCTTTTCTGGCCAAACTAATTACAGGAATCCATTGATCGGGAATATAAATTGGTCCACTTTTAAGTACTCTCTTTTTTTTTTTTTTTTTTCTATGCATGGCATCACCCTCATTTTGTGAATGGCCACACACTAAAAACTTATGTGTAATTGTGGAAAATTCCGGATTATTTAATTCAAATAAATGTCAAAGAATATTTTTCAAATTATTGTTTTAAATAATATAATTAATTAAAATTAAACTAAAATAAAGGTTTTATAATTCATTAAATTTAAACTGAAATATAGGTTTTTTATAACATATTGTCCCGTATGCATAGTCAGTGTGTTGCGGGTCACCTAAAACTGCTTAGGTGTTACCTAGCTAAGGGACATGTAACCAATACTTAGCGAGCCCATGAATTTGAATTGCACAGTCAAAATTTAAGTAACATGTAGTTAGGTATTACTTAAATAGGTAATCCTTAAAATTACATTATTCATCCATGATATTTTATGTTATCAGCTGAGTTATCACTTATCAATGGTTTATTTTTATATTGTTTGAATTTCATTTTTAAATTGTCATTAACAATCACGCATTAACATTGAACTAAGATACATAAATATATTATTTCAATTATAAATGAAGACTATTAAAATAGAGAAAGGTCCGAATTGGGATACACAAGAGAAAGAAATATTTTTCCACTGTATGGTTTAAGTGAAACATGTTATAGAAGATTCAAAAAAAGATTTTAATTCAAACTTAAAAAAATATGAAGCTTGGGAAAAAGTAACAAATGAGTTTAATTCACATGCTCAAGTCCAATAGGTAGATCTTTATGTATACTTAACATGTAAAAAGTGGTATTTTTAGATATTTATTTTATTCTAGGGAAATGTAAATGATTTTTTACATTACTTAACAACATTTCGGATATATTTTTAATTATTCTTGATACAGTTCCTTGGTTTATTCCTCTTAAGTCACCACTTACAATCTAAAATTAAAATTAACCAAACTAATTTTACAAACAACTGAATGAGACTTAAGATTGATGCCTACAGTGGCGCCGAAGTTTTTAAAATGTGGTCGGGCAATTTCAAAACTTCATGGCCACAATATCTTAAATATTTTCATAACACTAGACATTTACTTATAACACAATTATGATGTGAATATAATGTGGCCTACTAGCCACATTTTGACATACCAGCCATTTTTTTCAAAAAAGAGGTCGGGCTACGGCCTAACCTTAACATGGACTTTGGCGCCACTGGGTGCCTACTTGAAAGTTTGAAGATGCATTGAAAACGCAATGTTGTTAGGAGTTGAAGAATTAGTGGGATGAGTAAACCACGATTATTATAATTGATGAATTGTAATTAATGGCATAATAATATCCATAACTACTTCTTTAGAGAACCTAAATTAAAAAATATAATTAAAAATACATTCAATCTCTGTTTAATGTAAGTACCTACATTTGTACAGTTGAATCTATAAAAAAATTTTATTTCACCATATAAGTATTATAATGTAAAATATTAACAGAAGTTCAATAAATAGTGCCTATAACAGATACCTATCTGTATCTTTTTTAAAATTGGAGATCAGAAAAGAATTCTACAGAGTTTTCTTGATCTTTAATGTATGTTTTAGGTCCATTATCTTCATTGGAAAACCGCACAAATTTGATTAATTCAAATATATCATACATATTAAATATACTTTAGGTAAGACAATTAATAAAAAAAATAACAAATCGATACTCTGTAGAAAGTAAAACGATAATTTTGTGAACGATTTTAACAAATTGATTCCATTATTATTATTATTATTATTATGTTATCATCTGATTTAAAAAATCATAGTTTACGGGCCTGTTAAGGGAGGTCTATCCACCACTTAACTTTAAGAGAAACCTTAAGTGATAGCTATCCCATAAGTATGACTGTGCAACGTAATTTTAAAGGACTATGTTTAGGTGACACTTTGATTTTAAGTAACACTTAAATGACTATGCATACGGCTGATTACATATTAAATTACTATGTCAATTAAACATATAAACATTTAGAATTCCCAAAAAAGAGTTTTTTGTTTTTCACGGTTGCTGCTATTTTTTTCTTCTGTGTGTTGTTTGATCTATGAAACCATAAGATGGAGATTATCATCCTGTAGATCAACAGCACACTGATGTAGATTTTTTATTTCAGTTAATGCTTCTTTGTATGTATTTATTAATGTGACTTCTTCATACAATGTACATATAGGTTTGACACGCGCGTGTCATTTTTCCGGTTTATGCAAGGTTTTTACTTGTATGGGACTTGACAAAATCGTTCCTTACCGCGTTATGAAGGTTCTGTTTATTAAGGTCGAGGGTCTATATAAAACTATAGGAACGTGCCGGGACCATAGAAAAATTCCGTATTGGATAGTTTTCCGTATTATTCAGGGTCCGCTTATATATATATATATATATATATATATATATATATATATATATATATATATATATATATATATAAATATATACAGTTTTCACTGTATCAATGTATTAAAATGGGAAAAGCAAGGATTACTGTTTTCAAGAAAATAGTGTTTGATTTTTTAAATGCCATTTAGTAGATGTCATCTTATAAACTTTTTTTTTTTTGTCTTCAGTCAGTTAAATAAGTAGTTTATCTATGTTGGCATAGAGTTTATATGAATATCCTATTAAAGTTCAAGTTTTAGCTTTGTACCATGCGCTAATAAGGGTTGCACGGAATTGTTTTCTATCTGTCAAGTATATCTTAAATGAATGGGTGTGAATGAGTAAATATAATTTGTCTATAGAATGTGTCAATTATATGTCACTCTGTCAATTATCGCCAATACGTGTTTATTTAATTTCCGTTACATTATATTATTAATTGCTTCAAGTTTATTTAATTTGTATTTCATTATAGATAAGAAAAGTTGAATTTGAAAACTGATAGGTTTTATTTGAGTGGATAAAATTGTATGGATAATTTTCAAAACTCCCATAATGGTCCTCCAAAAATTATTTATTGGTGACCCTTGGTCTATATTCTATATTTGTTTATTTATATATATTTACACGATGCTTACCTTGATGTAGATTTTAGAGTTAGTTTCAAACCTAAACAGTATGTATACATATTACTTAAAAAATACATATAGTTTAAATAATTTTAAAATAAATATACAGATTTTAAAAATGGTAAATAATAAGACAAATTTTTATTCAAGAATCATATTATTTGGTATCCTTGTATAACGAATTAAAGTTTCTGGTGAACGAAACAAAAATATTAACATTGCATATAAATCTTCTTCCATTTCATATTCTTCGAAAGATCTCACCAAGTAAATTTCATAACAAAGCTAATACAATTATAATTAATTAATTTTATGATTGATTACAGAATAAATTAAATTGTATGATTCAATTAGTTTATAAACTTTCTTTTTACTTGTAGTATTCGGTCTGGATAAGGTGTTTCAGTATAGCCCAACTTGAACTTAAAAGATCTAAATATGTCAAATGCTAGTTTATATCCAAAGTAAACTACTATGATTGTGTATAAGCCGATTATTCTGTAATTCATTAACTTTTGAATTAAGTTCATACAATCATTAGTCAATATAGATTAAATTAAGCTTATTAATTTACATTAAGAAAATCTGCTATATGTTTAAAATATTACCCTGTATCATCTAAATATTGTAATGTGCTTGAATATCTATCACTGAACACATATATGTTGTACATAATATTTGTACCAGCTGTTGTTGATTTATTTTCATAATCAGTGCACGAAGAATACGGAATTTTTTTTAAATATATTGAACTTGCATCATTTGGGCATAATTCTATCATGTCCCACCAATAAGTAAATTTACTTGAGTCATAATTGAATGTTAGACCTATATCCATGTATGGATTATCTAAAACATATTTTATCCTAATGAAAAATGTGTTTTTCATCAGTTGTGTGTATAAAATACTCAAACTTATTTAAAAAAATAATAGCCTCAAACTATTTTTCATTGAAGTGCTTTTATTTAAAAAAAATATAATTGTATAATGATTATATTTCTATTAGGGTCAAAGCTTAGTGGCTGGAGAGGAGAAACATTTTAAAATAACAGTTTTAATTAGCAAGCCAAAACTAAGTCAATTTAATTAGTTTGTACATTTTCAACTGAAATAAAAAATTAAACCAAAAAATATTAACTATTTTAAGTATTTCAATGCTAAAATATTCATATTATCTTTTTTTTATTTTCATTATAAATAAGACTTTCAAATTGAGTTATTAGCCCGACTCAGAGGTAAATGTAATTTAAGTTAATAAACTATACAATAGTTATTAAAATTATTTTATTCCATTGATTCATTGTGGAATGCAAGATTCTATTTAATCTAGTTGCTATATGTAGGTACATTATACACATAACATGTATTATGTAGAGTAACTTTTAGCTATATTAAAATTCATTGTAGGTACATAAATAAAATTAATATTTTACAATACACATTTACCTGGATTGTGTAACATTAATTCTGATTTAACTTCTGCCTCTGAAGTTTTTAAATGAAGTGTTATGAATTTTGGTATTAGATTGTTTACTACTAGTTGATTACACTTGCCAGGTATTTCAGTAATATTGGTTTTTAAAACTTGTAAACATTTGTTCAGTTCGGAATGTTTATATCTATCCATCATCACAATATTTTTGCCTTTACTAATTTTCATACCATTGTGATGTGTTAATGACCATTCTACTGAAATTTTTATACTGGAACCTATTATACAAAAATAAAAATTGACTAATCATAGTAAGCTTGTAATATATTTTAGTTTTTACTTGAATTAGTACTCAATGATAAGTAAAAAAAAAGTTTTAGTATAATGTGTAATTTAAGTATGAAACATATTGTTCCAAAATATATTTATGACTAAAAAATGTGGTTATCATACTTGTATAAATAATCGTTTTAAGCTTATTGAATTCATAAGGTGAAATGGGCCACATATTAATTGACTGTGGTATTACATTAATTGAACTTAATTCATCAAATTCATATTGTTGTAGAAATTCCATGTTGGATACTTTATTAATACTTGGTGAGTTTATGTATAATTCTTTCATTAGTCTAAAGTCTGTACTATCTAATCTAAAAGAGATGTAGTGTATTTAAAAAATTGTAAAATATACAATTATGATGGATTTCATATTTATACTGTCATTAAATAGGTTTAATTGAAGTTGTGCATTGTATTTTTTGGATGTGATTTATTTTATTATTTACTATACATATATAACTTAGTGGTGTCAAAAAAATACAATAATTTCTCAATAAAACAAAATAACATTTTAATTAATTGTTTTTAGAATATTACATTGAATTTTATTCGTTAGTCATTCAAATTATAGTTAAAAATAAATTATATAAAAAATATTTTAATGTAGATAATAAACCTTTGTACATCATCTGATTTACTGCTAAATACAGTTGAATCTTCTCCAAATGTAATGACCAACTCTATTGAAGACGGTGTATCTGGTAAACTTTCGGACATAGAAAACCACGCTATTGGGAAGATTATTATTGTTATTATTGTTATTATGATTCCGCCGCCAATTAATAATTTGAATGTCCTCAATAATTTTTCTCCTCGTTCAGTATCAAACTTATTGCGAAAATTACAAATGCACTAAAAAATATTTACAGCATTTCATAGTTTTCACCGATTCTAATTTAGATAATAATAGTATAAGGTATAATACATCATTTTTAGAATAGAATTTTAAAACTATTGTTTGGGTGCTGTTGCAGTGCATTTTCAAAAATAAAGTGCTACTTATGTATTTACCTTTACACAACAGACATGAGCAAACAGTTCATCCATTTTAAACCATTCCATAATTGTTAAGGATGAATCCGTCCACATCCAATCCATGACGGTTCGGAATTCATGCACAAATGGACAATAATAATACCTTTTAAAATATTATGATACGTACATTTTTTGTAATGAAATATCAATCAATATAATATTTACAGTTTATATCCCAACAAATTTAATATTGTGTACTTTGACCAAATAAACGAACTGGCGTTCCGATATGAATAACCATTTCTTATTTGACTGGCCGACACTACAATATACATGTATAAGTTGTATGCCCATAGTTGATTTAAGAGTCCTTTGTTTTCCCTGGTATCAAACAAAAACTGTTAGATAAAACTTCCTGGGCAGTCTATTAAATTACTGAATTATTGATGACTATATTACTAAATTTTATAGAGTATATTAATCAGTTAACACTTACACTGCCATTAATTGCAAAATAAATACAGTTACAAAGATCAAGTGAAAAATTAATTTTCCTAAGACAAAACGCCTGATGTAAAACCAACGATCCATTATGATTGTTATTATATAAGTTGAAAATGTCTGTAAGAGTATTTTGGATACTCGATTTAATGCAAATGATTCAGTGGCTGTCTAAATAATTAATAAATCCAAAATAATTATAATTAATGAGGTATGTACTCTTACAAAATCTCAATAAAAATATTTTGTACTATGAGAAGGTATTTAAAGTAATGTTTATTACTTACACGTGCATTTAGTAAACTACAAGGTATTTGTAAAACTATTGATATAAGCATAGTTGGATACATATTTACTGATCCTTCTGTGTGATAATGTCGAAGATCTTTAAAAAATTCTGTTATAGGTGCAAAATGTGTTTCAACACTAAAGTTGATAATAAAAATATTAAAAATACAACTCAAAATATAACCCAACTAAATGTCATTTAACTAAAACATATTTACTTTAAAATTATCTTTCTTAAAAATGTTTTTGTTTCAATTTTATTTCGTGATATTTTTCTATTTACAATCCATTTTTTATTGTTGTTATTATATGTCCAAAGGCCTAATCTTATTAGCGACCGCCTATATATTGATATTGAAAATGTTTATTATCAATGATAAGAATTATATTCTGTTAAAAGATGCTACATGTGATGAAATAATGCAGTATAAAATACCTAAATATACATAAACATCTTCAAAATATGCACTTGTATGTATTTAAAAGTTAGTACCAAATTAAAAAAGTTAATTAAATAATATTAATAGTATATAATTTTTTTAAATTTATACTAAATATTATTTATTTTTCTTTAATTTATACATTGTTGCTTTGTCTTATCATTTACATAATAAAATAAAATAAATATTTAAGTTTAAGTAAAGATTAAAGTAAATTCATTTTTTTAATATTTATTATCAGTATAAGCATGCAAAAGTTTATTATTCTGGTCTCAAATTATTATGGATACATTTGTTATATTACATATACTACATAATACATTTACCTGTGTATAAACAAGATCAGTAGAACCATTAGGTCTGTTAATATTTTATTGTGATAGTTTCCAATTCCTATTTTTATGGCAGGATATGAATAAAAATCTTCTGTATTTAGATGCTGTAGTTTTGTTTCTTCTCCTATCCATGGAATTTCTTTAAAAGAACAAATATACTTAACCAAACCTGTGATCTAGTAGATAAAATAATGTAACTCTTATTTATAACATATAATTTTAATTAATGTACTTGTATATATGTAATTAATACAATCCAAAACGTTTTTGTTGGTCTGGGTACTGATAACTGTCCCCAAAATATTACCATTATGACTGGAATCATTGATATTACATCACAGAAGTTATGGACTGCATTATAAAATATAGCGAAATAACACAATAGATGTGTAGATGATTGTATTGCATGTACTATAGCCAACATTAATTGTATTAAACAGTGCTTATTTATGTTAGTGTTTTTATCATCTTTCATGCTATATATTATAAACAATTTTATAAATTATTTTCAAATTGAATTCTGTTAATATTCTAATCTATTTATAATATATTAGTTTAATATTATTTATGCCTATCTAAATGATTTTAATTTTGTAGAGCTAACAATAATTAATGTGTGTACTTATTAATTTAATTAATAGTAACTTATAAGTTAGTTAAATAGTGTATTCATGAACATAATCTCTATATTTTTACTTTACTTTTAATAAATAGATTAGGTCTAAAGGCTGGTATATAAACACATCGAAACAGTAAAATGTTAAAAATGATATTATGTTTATGTTGTAAATATTTCATATTCTTAAAAATGAAGTAAATATCTTACTTATTTAAATGGAAAGTATTATCATTTGGAGTCCACAAGTTTAATGATCCCATCTTATGATCTCGTTGAAATTGTCTCATGTTCATGTGTTTCTATTAATAGGTAAAATAACAAAATTTACATTTATCAGTTTCTCATTCATATTGAAAAACATTGGTGTAATCTTAATCAAGTGCGCACTAGTGGAGTTTCAAGCCAAAATTTATCAAAAATAATTGTTTATTTCTATAAATCTTACCGATATTAATTTTTTTTTTTCTATGTTTAATACATGCATAATATGTCTGTGTTCTTTAGAAAATCTGTTAATTTTTGCAGTCACGTAAAAAATAAAACAAACAAACTGTTGATAAATCCATGGGCTATTTGTTGCAACTGCTTCATAATTATAAAAGTTGTTAGTGTCATATTTTTCTACTAAATATACATCGTCATATACTTCTTCAAACATGTATTCACCATCCAAACAAGCTAAATTATAAGCATACCATTAAATAATATATTCATATTAAGTATTAATACAACTAATATTAAAAAATATTCATGCAATTAAACCTTGGGAATGATGTAATTGTTTGGTGACTTGTCGTTCTTTTGATTCTCGAATTTTATTTAATTTAATTTTTATTTTTTCTAATGAATCTAAATCAACTCTACGGCTTTCGTCTTTTTTATGGAGCTCCCATTCGTTGACTAAATTGCATAATTGAGTGGCCAACAAGGACACAGCTTTTGTGTCTTCAATTAGTCTACCAAAGTGTCCACTTTTAAAAAACCGTTTTTGGAATAATATCATTGAAAATAAAAATACATTCTCAAATAATCCCATTTCGTGTTCCAATGCACCGCATGTTTCTAACTTAATTAAAATATTGATGAGAATTGTATTTTTAGTAAATTTAATTTACCTTGATGCTCTTCAGAAGTTCGTCGAGGACAAAACATTGAAAGTATACGTATAAGAATACAAGAATTCCACTGAAAATAACTAAAAACCATACAGCCAAATAAATGAAAGAATACTTTAAAAAATATCACTGAAATGCTATAATCCAAAAACCAATTCCACCTGTAAACGAATGAATAAATTAATAAATCATGAATTGTATAAAATATTTATAATGAATAGTTCATAATTTTGTTTAAATTGTATTGATTCTTAGGACTGAAATGTATTGAATGAATATATATTTTGTATGTATCAATTCAGAGTGTCAATGATCAATTTTAATTTGTATATTTTATTAGTGTATAATATTTATTTCATTTATCCTAATTGACTAAACATTTTTATACACTGTTTTAATTTATTATATAGGTACAATGTGGATGAATTAACCATTAATTTGTTAACAACCCTCCTTTCCAAATTTTTATATTTTATAATCAATTTTTGAAATTTAAACATTTTACTTACAGCTTAATTATTGTAGTCAGTGGCATTATATAATAGTATGTACCTTTCCAAAATAATATAGTGCCAGCACATAAATAACCAAGCGAAAATAAGTCAACATTCTTTGTACCTGTCCAAAATATAACAAATAAAATCATCCACAAAGAGTTATCAAATATGAATCTTTTTATAACGTCCAAACTCGATCTGCAGTACAAAAGAAAAAAAACGTATGATACTTATTCAGAGGGTTTTGATTTCGACTCACCTGGTCTGAGTCATGTAGTCCGGAAACTCCGTTTCATTTGTTAAAGCTTTATTTTTGTCAATGTTTCTTTTGTTTGATTCATTTTTAAACACTGTTAATTGTCTTGATGCAAAAACCAATAGTATGAAATCAAATGCTGTCGAAAAATATATGTGTTTTACAAATCAATTTAGTTTTGGAACATAATTTATTTTTTATTTTTTATTAAATATCATACGTATCAATGGCTTTATAAAAGCGCCCCTGTAGTTAATATCATACAGTGTAATGATCATATTCTGTGTTATATTGATTGTATTCCATGGCATGGTTGTAACTATATGTTTACTTATTAGTACAGTATTTTGTTAAAACAATTTTACAAATTAAATTTACCAGCACTTGGATTGAATGACGATTCAATAAGTAACATAGTATACTTTAATATGAATGCTGTGTATATAAACGTTATTAAACATGGCCAATACTTTGAAATAGTTTTTCTACTTTGAATGGTAAATACCAAAAGCCATAAAGCACATAGTAACGCGTACACATCCAGTGACAAGGAAATCACGATTGTTATAGTGATGATAGTGACCTATAGGTCAATAAGTTACCGATAGACAAATAATTAATGGATAAAAGAGCATTTTGGATGTATTTAATTATGTTTTACCTCCAATCCAAAAAGAGAAAACCCATCGTTTGCCAAGTACATAAAAAATTCAGGAATTCCTTTATTTATGTCAGCATATATAATGTTAGGGAAAATATACCAGGGCCGATTTTCTGGATAGTACTTGATTTTTAAATACATTGCAATGCTTTTTTTTAAAACCATTATTAATAAAATGACTGCAAATTTAACATAATGCATATTAAATTATAGCGCTTTCAACATAATTTGCTATAAACTTACATATTTCGTACATTAAGAATTCAAATAGTAATTCATTTTTGTCCAATTTTTTTAAACCCAACACTTCCATGAATTTAATTTGAAACAGACCATGTTCTTTCAAATGTATGCATAGTTGTTCATCAATTGGAAACTGTAATGTAAACAATTGTGTGTTAGATGTTGTATTTGAATTAGCCCTGAACAGATTATACTGCATCAAAACTCCAATTAACTATTAGATCGATTTTTCAACCATAATTGAAATAAATATAAATATATTTATGTTAAATTTAAACCCAATTCATTATATAACTTATGCTTTTTTATTAATTATTATTATTTTATTTATTATTATTTTTCGTATTGTAATAAACTTATACAATTGTTTCACTAACCTTAAAATGGTAGGTCCAGTTTTCGTAATTAAAGTATGAAAATTGATATACAAGTGTAAAGAATATGTAAACGGTAATCTGGAAAAACAGGATTCTCTCTATATATGTATTGTAATCGAAGAACGTCCAGAGTAACATCGTTATAAGTAGTATCCCATTCAGTAAACTAGGCTACATTTAATTTAAAAAACGGTATATTTTATTATTAATCAAAGTACAAAGTTTTTTTTTCATTATTTTTATATAAATTATTATTTCTTACAAAATTACTGTACCGTTTTGTAACTGATAAATTTTGGTTATGTAATGTTTAGTTGTAGAGAATACTTAATAAGCAATTAATTAAGTAATGTAGTATAAAGAATTAAATAAATGTTTTAAATGCTTTTTTGTTTTCGAAAAATTACTACAATAAAAAAAAAAAAAAAACAATGAATTGAATTTACCTTACTCATGATCAATATTGTGACCAACATAATTTCTAATTTGTGAATATGATGATATAAAATAATTGTTGTAATGTTCCACATCCTCAAAAACCACCATTCTGTTTTTAAATAAATCTTGTATTGTTCTTCAGTGATTCCCGATAAAATTGGTTGTCCATCAAAATACAATGTACTCATAAAATGTTCGTGTAAATATTGGAAATATATAAGAATGGCAATTGAAATTATAGCTGGTACAACTATCCTCAAATAACTCGTCGTATTATCCAATCCAATATCTCTGAGTCTTTTTTTAATAAAATGAAGTATTATGATTAGATTGATTAGTATATATATTTTTTTCTTCTACAACAAGCTGCTTCATAGATAAAATTAAAATAAATGCACAACGAAGAAGAACAATGAAACACACAATAATTCTAGTGAATGTGGATAGTGCAAAAAATGATTTTGGAGAGAAATAAAATTAGTGGATGGAGAAGAGATGAAGACGGCTTGGTCTTGGAATCGGGGGAAATTAGGAATCAAAGAGAAATATATTTATCTCTTATTCAAATTTCATGCAAACATAGTATTTTGATTTGTTACAATTCTTTAGAACTTTATTCTCCTTATAAATACTCCCGAGTTATCGCTTAAAGCATTTTCGCAGGAAAAATATATCATGACTCGTTCTAAAGATCTCAGACTCAAGTGAGAAAAAAAAATTAATTTGACTAGCCCTATTATTGACCAAAATCTAACCTTTGTTAAATAAATAATTATAGAACTAATTTAACTCTATTGAAGGGGACTACTTAAGGAGAATCGCCTTCCTTTAAGGTTTATGTATTTTATCATTTTTAAATACGCACTAGGTTCTTTGCTTCTTTTTTTCATTTAGTATTTTATGATACAACCACTAAAAATAAATGTATTGCTTACAAATTATACGATACGTAAAAATTATTCTTCAAGATATCTGTCAACCCATGAAATTGGAAAATATATGTTATTGTTACTACAACATTAGAATACAATAGAACAATTGTCCAATATGTATAAATTATTTTTCTCCATAATTTAAAAGATACCTGTAATATATTTTTAATTAAAAATAAGTAATTAAATATTTATTCGAAGTTTGATGAAGTATATTTGTTTTAATTTCTGATATTATGTAATAATGAGATGCTATGTTAAAATTTTTTTCAAATTGTTAATAATTAAGACGAGATTTTGTGTTAATTGAATACATTATGTTTGAAAGTAATTTATATATTATATTTACTTGAAAGACGATAAAAAATAGAAATGATAACGCAATATAACCAATTTGGATCAAGTTGATTCGGTAGTATCCGAAAAATCCATGTATGAGCATAATTAAAATCAGTAACGTGATCCAAACGTGTGATAAATAATTTTTTAAATTTTTCGACCATTGTTTTGGTCCAACCAATTTTAGTTCTAATTGGCTTTTATTAATTTGATCCAATGATATACAAATTATAGTTGTAAAAATCGTCTGTTGAAATATAGTACATTTATTTGATACTTGATGTTATTCCCTTATTAGTTACTTTGATTAAAATTGACATTGAAAACTCGTCTTGCATGTCTACATTTAACAAATGCGAACCGTACACTTTTTTAAGCAAATCGTTGCCTTGGACGAGGTAAACGTATTCGGTAGCGAGAATGGAAATAACAATTATTTGAATAAATATTAGATTTGGTAGAGAATTCAAATACATCCAAGAAACTGTTGTCCATAGTAGCATTATCAATGTGAGCCATCCGGGATAAGTGATACTCCAAACCTTGTTTATACACGAGTTAAAGATAAAATAAATATCAAATAATAAATGATTTATTTTTTAATAAATACTTATTGATAAATTAAATTATATTGATTAATTTAAATTAAATTTTCTTGGTACGCGTGGGTAGTACAGATGAGATACTCGTATAATAAGTCACACACAAAACTAATCAGAACTAAGTAATTAGTTGTAACTAAATAATTTATTATAAATTCTAACGCATGTCAATCGTTCTTTTATAATGCGTAGCCATTGTTTTGTTGTGATTAAGTTTGTAGGAGCATATTACGAAAAACTATTTACTGGTTCCTTTAACAGTACATACTCGTATTGTAAATACAACAAACGCACAACATAGTACCTAATTTGTTAAATTCGCACAACAAAAGTTAATCTAGGAAAATACTTACTAGGATAACAACTTTAAATCCAATTGTCTTTATGCCAGCAAAAATTATATTTACCACTTTGAATGTATTATATTTTGATCCGTTTGAATTAACCGAACGTTTTTTAGACGGTTTTTCAAAAATCTAATTTAAAAATACACACCGATGATTAAATTGATCGGATGTTTACAGATAACAGTTCAGTTTTCGTTGACGTAAACGTTAAGTAGGTACACACCGTGTTTGAATAAACCCATAACATATAATGCTGAACAATTAACGTAATCGGTAGAAAATAATGATGTTCTTGGAGTTTCGGCAGTATCTCCGTAGGGTAACATTGCAATGCGTGGTACGCAATTAATCCGAACTGTCTAGAAAATTCAACGTTGTGCCATTATTAATACTAAATTGTTCGCAGTTTAGTGGCACTCACCATCTATGCGAAGTGTAGCAACCACTACACTTCAAGAGATTTTTTAAGCATTAGATGTTAGAGTTAATTTTTATTTTAATTGTTATTAATCGAATCAAGGAAGTATATAACACGAAATAAATTATACATGTCTATGATCATATTGTCTACGATAAGTTCTCATATTTTTTTATTTTAATATATTTTAATTCAAACTTACTTTATGATTCATTTTTGATTTTAAAAGTGCGCACACACTGACGCGGTGGCGGTGGCGGTGGCGGTGGCGTTAAAATGTAACACACGTAATTGGTACTACGTACCCACACCGCCGCGTTAAAATCTGCGGTGAATTGCAACATGACCAATTTCACCGCCGCGGTGGCCGTACTTGATACACGTATATTCACTACTGTTTTGTGTTTTATTTACATCATATCGATGCATTCCTTAATTTTGTTGTATAAAGTTGTATCGACATCAAAATTTTTCATGCGGAGATAGTTGTGCAAAATACAGGTTGCTAAAATTATTTTTTTAGTTTTTTCCTGCTTAACCTCTATCGGACCTTTATAAATTCTCCATTTTTTTGCTAGAATACCGAAGGCATTTTCAACCACACGCCTTGCTCGGCATAGCCTGTAGTTATAATTGTCTAGTATTTTGTCACTTATTGATAGTCTTCGTGGAAAGGGCTTAATTAAATAAGATTTTAGGGCAAACGCCTCATCTCCAATAAAAACCATAGGTGTGTCAAAACATGATAACTATGAAAATCACCGCCACCGCCACCGCGGCAGTGTGTGCGCACCTTAACACAATACAAAAGTATCAACTACCTTATCAAAAGTGTAGTACAACTCTTTTCATTTTATTTTGCGATAGGTGGATGTTGTTAAGTAAAGGTACACATAATAAGAAATATCTGAGCGCCACAGACCCGTATCAATGTCCGTTACTTAGGTACTCACTTCGCAGAATTCAAATCGATGTTTATGTATCGAACTCGAACCCATTCTATTTGATATGCAAACAATACGAACACATGGATACACGTGTAAAAACAAATTGTTTTGAACAGTCGACCGATCGTTTTGATTGACAGTACATCCAAGGCCATGGCCGTCACAATTGCTAAAAAAGATCCGTAATAAATACTACAGGTGTATGAAGGCACCACGATCCCGTTGAAACACATGATGAGCAGGCATGAATATTTCGATATGAGCAATGGATAACTGTTTTCGACGAAATTCTGTGCGTCAATTGATACCCGGATGGCATTTGAATCAGCAAAATCATATTTGGGAAAATAACGAATGGCTAGTGCAAATATAATTGTCAACATAACGTCTATTGTTAAATGACTATTGAATCCCAACGTCCTTAAAGTTAATTCGTTATTGTCACCTACAATCGGTGCATGTTAATTTTTAGACGTTCTTGCCGTATGATGGTGTACGAATTCAGTTTACTCACACAGATGGGTTTGGATTTTTGGATTTCCAATCCCCATGGTCAGAACGATTAGTTTGCTCACGCTCACAGCCAAAGTGGTGAAAAACATTATTATAACAAACTTCGGACAATGTAGTCGTCTATTCCGGAAGGTTGCTACAAAAATTTATTAAGGTTAATTACGTTTCCAGTAAATATCGATTTCATCGGCATCAGATGCATGTAGCTAAATAATTAAAAAATCGCCATCAATTATATCGATGTATGCACTGAAAAGGTGCTAACTTCATTATCCTTATAAATGATACACTATGCACATACATTTTCAAAATATGAACTTATATGCATTTTAAAATGTGTCTTAAATTCAAAAATTATTAGAATATTGTATTAAATAATTTTTTAATCCATGAAATCCATTAAAATTACTGTGTAAGAGAATTTTATGCTTAAATGGATTATTTTTCTTCAGATAAATTTTGTACTTACCATTTGAGTTAATCGATTTGGTTGTTTGAAAAAATGGAAAACAAACAAGAAATATTAAATGTACCATTGTTAAAACGTTTTGCCTTAGACATACGCCTGTTAATATATTAATGTAGTATTATAATTAGTACATAAGAAATTTATTAGTAATTATATGTATGTTAAGTGTCAGTTGTATAATTCTGTCTTCATACAAATGAACATATATGTGTTTGTACACTTACTATCAAGGTTTATCTTTTATATTTTGTAAAACATTTAAAATAACAAAAATGACTTAACTCCTTTAATATATATCATTATAACTGATTTTTTAATTATTTTATTATTTTAATCGGAAATTAAAAATATTAACCTTTTAATTATGAATGGATTTGTATTCACTTTTTCTAACATTTGATTATTTATTTGTATCCTAATCTTAAACCTGTTATATTTGACATTAATTACGGTATTTTTCTATTATCACATGAAATCAATGTTTGATAAGTAATTATATATTTAAATTCCCCATATTTAATTAAAAAACATTTATGTAAAAATAAATTACCATTAATGTTATAACAATCGGTGGCATTATAATTATTCATTTAACATTTTTAATTTTAAATAAATTACATACTTGTTAATAAACATCCTTGAATAATTAAATTATACAAAAACCATAACATAACATGATTTTCCATTTGCAAGATTTGATAAATAACTTAAAGCAAATATGTTGAATATTGTTAATCTTTATTTCTGTTTTATTGATTTTGAAATAATGCAAATCTGAAATTCTCTATGGAAACTACATTATAAAATTGCATTGATTTATCCTATATATATATGCTACGGCAAATTATGTTAAATAAAAATTAACTTCATTCACTGGTTGTTACTGACCAAACACAAGTAATTATTGTTTTAGACTAAATATACAGGTGAATCTTAAACACTACAATTTTAAAAATGATGTAGGTATTTTTAAAAATATAAAAATTAATTATTTTAATTATTTATTTATTTTTACAAATTATTTTACTGACCATGACATTTACTGTTACATAATATTTCAGTCCCATAATAGTCATAATGTTTATTGTTGCAACCACTGTGTGCAATGGCAATGCTGGTATCCTTAATGGCCTGCAAAACAATTACTAGCCGTTTCCTTCAGTATCAACTATTATAAATGGTTTTTCATTCAGTTGCACTTATTTGGTACGGCTTACACACAACTGGAATCCCATTGTCCACAATGTCCATCTCGACAACATTTGTACACTCAAACTCTTGTGTACTAAAAGCAAAATACATTCTATAACTATTGAATAAATTTAATAATTTCTTTACTTGTCCTTATGAAAACTCTGGATTATAATTAACTACTAACTGCTGTAATTCTTTCAGAACTATTAGTACTGTACTGAACTGGACTTTAATTTTTATATTGTCTACAAATTTTACCTATACAAGGAGACTGATTCGTCGCCGTCGTTCGCTATTAGTATTTCTGTATTATACCCCCGTGCTGTAACATTTGTAATCTTCATACTCCTTGGAGGTATCTCTTCGAGATTCTTGGTTCTTATCGCAGTATACAGTTTTTCTTTACAATAGGGTGCATTAGAATCTTCAAAAAAAAAAAACTTCATTACTAGGCAAATTGTAACTGATCACTTGTTTTAATGAAAGTTACGTTTTCCAAATCCATCTAATAAAATCACTGAAAAAATCGATTAACGATAAAATCGCCAAGACAAATCGATTAAAAAGAATCGATTTATTGACTTAAAAAATCGATTAAAATCGCCCATTGCTATTAATATGCATAATTAATGAACATTAGTTTTATTTTCACGTGTGGCGTGGTGCCTCTGAAATGGGCATGTGGTGCACAATTCGGGAACCCCTGCCTTAAGGTCGGGACATACATAACCGCACCGTATCCGATCCACGTGTCGGCCGAGTGTTGACCGTCACTTGGTGTATGAACAGTGCAATGTTATAAATAACAATAGTTCAGACATCACCGTATCACAGCCGAGCGCTCTCATCGCACCGAGACAGAACCGAGCCCGATAAAATATTTTATTTAATTGACGTTGACTGTGCGGACTCGGCGTCTCAGAATTCGACAGTCATTTAAGTATAGTTACACTAGTTTCAGTATATTCTGCTTTATTTAACCTACGAAGCATTTATGAAGCAAATATGGTTGACGTTGAGGTAACAACGTGAAAATTCCCCCTTCAATAGTTTGTAACGTGCCTCGAGTGGATTGAGGACGCTACGAAAATGTTATGATTGAATAGTACTTCTAAGTGTTTTAATATAAGTTCAATAATTTAAACTTGAAAGAATAGAATATGATATTTTTATTTTACACTTAGAAAAAATCAGCAAAGTAATAACAATGTAAATATAACTGTCGTAAGCGGAGTGTTTGTACTTGATGGCGAAACGGAGCTCTTATATACTCTGTTTGATTTTGTTTTCGTTAGTTAATTGTTTTGTTTTCGCCACCTGGTTGCCCTTGGCCTTCATCGTCAAATTTGGATGATGACGTTGTTTGTGATTTGTAATCCGCACGTGGCTTCTTCTCTGTTGTTATTATTTGGCCATTTCACAATTTGTTCATGGTCATTGATTTAGTGATTATGATCTGCGCGTGGCTTATTTTAATGGTACATATTATTGTTAGAATTACATTACAATTATATAACATATAATGGTGCATGTTACAAGTTCATGCAATGAAAATTGTGTATCCACATTTTTTTCTTTCTTGCATGTTGACTTCTCCATTTCTCGTCTTCTTCTTCTAACGCAAGCGCTATAATAACTAACTTGCTGTTTTTAAAACATTTAAACATTGTTCTTGCGTCCACCCTGGTTAAATTGTTGAAACAAACTGAAACAATTGATGCTAGTAGGAAAACGGCTAAGATTGGCACGGACGAGGCACGGGTATGTGTGTGATCGTGAACGACGAATTGTGTCTCAATCAACACTCGGCCAACACGCGGATCGGATACGGTGTGGTTATGTGTGTCCCGACTAGTGATGGGTAATTTCCCGGTAATTAAAAGTGAGGGAATATTCCTTGGGAATATTTCTGGAATTTTTACTATAAATTTGAAAATTCTTGTAGGCAAGTCAAAATTAAATTATACCCAATCCAAACACTGCTTAAATATAATTGTGGTTTGCTAATGACCTTAGATTTTGGAGCCTTAATTTAATTAAAAATAAAAAAAAATTGTTCTTATATTTTTATGAATAATATTATGATAGTACCTACTTTTCTCAATGAAAATTGAAAAATAATGGTTTTTATCTTTGTAGATCTTCTACACAAAAGTTTCTATAGTCCGCGCAACGAAAACTGGCCGGTGACTGGCGCGACTCTAGTGACAATTTTCAATTAGTGGTCATTAAACTAATTTCCGCGTTTTTTTAAATTTATTTGTTCACATGGTATATATTAATTTATTATTATACCAATCATGAGAGGTTTAAAAAATGATCAGTATAAAACATTATTTCAATATATGTTATAATATATTATATAAAATTTATTTATTTTTAATAATAATTGCAAATCAGTCAAAAAAAATATATTTTTACACACAATAAAAATAAAATAATATTAATACAGTGAAAACTCTTTATAACGAATCTGAAGGGACCAAGAGATTTCTTTCGTTATAGAGAGTTTTCGTAATAGAGAGGGTTTAAAAAAAACAAAATTTTAATTATTTATGTATAAAGGTATGTACCTATGTAATATTATATATCAAACACATCATTATTTTTACATTATTTTATATATATTTACGTATTATATTAAATTATTATTATTATTATTATACATACTTATTAAATATAATTTAATTTTTATACTATACATATTTATACTTTATTTAAAATAGTCTGTCATCTTAGTTTGGACTTTTTTATTTTGCCAATACTGTTTTTGTATTTTTCTATGAATTTCTTCCATGTTTTGGGATAACTTTGGATCATCTTCATGAAACAATAAGTACTTTTCTAATAATTTAGCCGCATCAAGTGCTTGTTGAATACTTGGTATTACGACTTCGTTAGGTTGTGCTTCCTCTTCATCTTCTTTTTGCTCCTCCTCGACTTTTGTCACTACATTTTGGATTTCTTCATCAGTTAACGATGTTGTTGTAACTAGATTTTCGTCTATTTCTACATAGTTTTGTAGGTCCTCAGGAGTAAAAGTATGCGGAGTATTGAACTGAGTAATCCACTCACTCAGTGTATCATCTTCATCCTCAAATTGTTCTATTTCTTCTTCAGCATTGGCAAAACTTTGAAGTCCAGCATGACGAAAAGAATGCCGTATAGTTTCTGCTGTTACCTCTTCCCAGGCTTTACTTAAGAAGTTCACCGCATCAAGCATATTGATAGAGGCATTGCCATCAGATTCGATAATTTCCATTAATATTTTCTTTCTATAGTGGCCTTTCAAACTTTTTATAACACTTTGGTCCATCGGCTGTAAGATACTAGTTGTGTTAGCTGGGAAAAATATCATCTCTATGTTCATAAGATTAGATAGATTGGGATGAGCAGGACAATTATCCACGAGTAACAAAATTTTTCGCCCCTTTAATTCTGCATCCCATTTTCTTATTTCTTCTTCAAAAAGTATTGATGTCATCCACGCTGACTTATTTGCTTTATAAGTGACTGGCAACCGTTTAATATTTTTAAAATATCGCGGGTTTTTTGATTTGCCTATTACCATAATCTTTCTTTTTTCAGTGCCACTCATATTGGCTGCTACAAACGCAGTGATACGTTCTTTAGAAAGTTTACCTCCCACGCATTTTTCCTCTTTGAATTTTAATGTTTTATCTGGGGTCATTTTGTAAAAAATACCTGTCTCATCAGCATTAAAAATATTATCCGGAGTGTACTTTTCATTCAATTTTGGCCACACATTAATTAACCAGCTGTTAGTAACATTCAAGTCGACATTTAGTGCTTCTCCGCTTATTTTCCCATAGGTAATATTGTGACGTTGTTTAAATTTTCCAAGCCATCCTTCCGAGGCCTTGAAATCTATAATACCAAGTTGTTGAGCAAAATGTTCAGCTTTAGTTTTCAAAACAGGCCCAGATATAGGTACATTATTACAACGTTGTTTATGGAACCACGTTAACATGGCCTGGTCCAAGTCTTCAAATTTCGGTTTCCTTATTTTTTTACAAGAACTTCCTTCTGTTTCAGCATGCAATATTTTATCCTTATTCTTCCAGATAGTAGCGACAATAGATGGGCTGAATCCAAAACGTTTCCCGACATCACTTTTTTCTTCACCTTTTTCAATCGCACGTATTAAAGCGACTTTTTGATCAACACACAGTACTTTTCTTTTACTTGCCATAACGAATATTAGCGCACTACTGTGGTCATGTGTATAATGTTAGACATTACGTCGATAATAAAATAAACATTGTACCTATTAAATATCGATAATAACGATATTAAAAGTAGATAATGAAAGAATGTAATCGTTCTTGGAAATGTCGGCATTATTGCCGATTATTTTTATAGTTTATATATGTAATAGATACGATAACACGTAAATTGTATTATGAAACATAAAATATTGTTTCGTTATTGAGAGTGACTAATACGTTATAGAGAATGAATTATCTAATGGGTTATATAGCAAACCAACCATTATTATGTAATGTTTACGTTATATAGAGTTTTTCGTTGTAAAGAGTTTCGTTATAAAGAGTTTTCACTGTACCTATATTTAATATTTTACATTTATTAATGATTGTCAAGAATATTTACAAAACAGTCTACAAATACATATATACATAAAATTATAATCAATATCAGTTATTCCAATTGCTCTATATCCGATTCCTCATCACTGAAATCATCTATCATCAGGCATTATGGTCAAAACTACCGGTTCCATTAAGGCGTCCCTAAGAATTTCTTTTTGGTTATCTGAATCTCGTATTTCTTCGGCATGCCTTACACAATTTTCCCAATCCTCTTTGGTTACCGTATCTAACGCTTCGTGGGTAAGACGCTCGATATCAACCATCTTAAATGTATAATTATTTTTTGCTACTTGACCCTTAACTTGGGCCCATATAAGTTCAATTGCATTGTATTGGCAATGATAAGGAGGTAGGCGTATTACTTCGTGACCTTTTTCTAATGCAATTTGGTCAAGCAAGTATTTTTTTTGGCGCGGAATTAAGACTTTAACTTTTTGATGAAGTTCTGGTGAAGTTTCAACAGGATGAAATTCAATATTTTTTTCATTCAACCATTTTTGTACATCCGATTTTTTCCAATTACTTTTTGGGTGATTTTCTATCAATGTGGAATGATATGACGCATTATCCATCACCAAAACAGATGGTTCTTCTAAATTGTTTAATAATTGATTAAACCCGTTTTTAAAAACTTCGGCATTCATCTGACTGTGGTAGTCGGCGGTATTTCCTGAATTGTTACGGAATACTAGTTTGGACCCTTGAATAAAGCCGTAACGAGCACATCCAGCATGACCTCCTTTTCCTGTTGGAACTTTCAATCCTTCAGTGCCGTGTTCATTTTGCAAATCATCGATCTCGAATGATTTTGGTTAACCCATGTCTCGTCAATATAAATAACAGGGCGATCATCCTTCATCTCGCGCAACGTACAAATTTCTCGAAGAAATTTACATCGAAGTGCAACGATGTCATTTCTCTCCATCAAAAATTTGCGGCCATCATTACACTTCTTATAGGAAAATTTCAAATTTTTCAATAGATATTGCATCGAGCGTAAGCATCCGGAATAAGATTTTATTGAAAAACAATTTCCAGTGTTTATTTTTAACTGCATGAAAGGGTGTACCACTTGAGTAAATTGCTCTGGCAAAATGTTGGTATATTTCAATCTAAAAATATTTAATACCCTTAAGTCTCAATATTATAATTTACCATCTTAACTCTTAATCTTACCTGTTCATTGTCGTTGATTGAATCCACGAATTACATTATATTCATTGGTACTTTTTTTTGAATGCATGATGTGGTTATATTTACCGATTCAGAGTTAGAGTCTGAATTTCTATGTACATGTGTTACTTGACTTAGATCCGACGTTTGCTTAACAATTGGTGGACATTTTAAACATTTTTTTTAGTAAATGTTCAAACATCCTAGTAACATTTTTAACTGTTTTCCATTTGCAATAGTTACAAATGTAAATCTCTTTTCTGCTACCTATATAACCAATTTGATTGGTTTGTACATTCACTATTCACACTTTTATCCATACAACCATACTGGCTAATTATCTGGTAATCAGTAATCACAAACAACAAACATACCCATAAATAAACCTATAAATAGAATCATAAAATAGTCGGTATATTATCATTTATCACTATCGTTACAATCACAGTTTTTATTATTATTATTATTTATTACGATTTATGAAAACCGTAATTTCAGTCATTGAAAATTTTTAATGTTGCTAAAAATTTTCAGAAAATTTCAATGAAAAAAATAATTTTCAAGCTTACATCTCTAATGAATATTATTATATAGTATTATATAGTAGAAAGTTGACCCTAAAATTGTGTTGGATACTAATCCTCTTCATGAGTGCACTGTTTTTTCAGTAATTGAACACAATTTTAATTAAACCATTGTTTAAATTGTTATATGATTTCGTCCACCATGGCCTACTCTGTGTTAACACGTGATATTTGCGAGTGCAATATAATTCAATATTCTTTTTTTATTTAAATAAAATGGAAACAAAAACAGAATTGTATTGTTAGTTTGGAAAACTGTTCTCTGAAAAACTCGATCCGGAAAATATAAAAATAAATAAATAAATAAATAAAATAGAGTAAGGCACAATTGTTATTAATTAGTTATATCACGTGTGAATAGAGAATTCAAATTAGTATTTAAAGTTGTAACAAAAATATTGTCCAATTAAAATACTATATATATACTATATAATATATATATATAATAAAAGTGTGTAATAACTGAAATATAATTAAAGTTATTTGGATTATTTGAATTTTGTTCTATTATTTTTATCAAATGTTTCAGGGTATGAATAAATATTTTGTAGTTTTACAAATGAAAAAAAAAGCCTCCAATGAATACCACAAAGCTTTAATGGACTTTTTGCAGACTGTCCATCTTGTTTTGGAAACATTTCTCAGTGGTAATGTATTATTTAAATCCATAATTTGTTTATGCACTATATATTTTATTACTTTTCAAAAAAATTAATATAGTTATTTCATATTATCAATTATATCTGATACAATGACACTTGAATTGCGAGTGGTTATGTTCAACACGGTCCCAGCAGAAGCGCACATTTTAAAAACGTAAAAACTCAGCAAAAAACCATCGAAATTTAACACATTGGAGACGAAAATCTCGTCTGACAAGTTCGTATTATTATAATTGAATAGACGATAACATTATATGGCTGTAACATTATATAACATATAACGTAGGAGACGAGTGACTCGTCACACAAGTCATTTTTGTTATGATATTATAGACGTTCGGTTTCCCTCCATTTTTGTACACGTGGACGGTCGTTATTTACGTGTTTTCTAAAATCGGTGTATAATTTAATAATACACATATTTATTTGATTTCTTTTCTAATTTTAAATACATTGGGAAATCTAAAAATATAATTTTATAGATTTCTTATGGGCCAAATCTGTTATTTACAATTCGAGCAAGAAACACGGTCTATTTTCGATGAAAAAAAAAGTCGTCATACAATAATATCACGATAAGACCAGTTTGTATTTAGATATTTTGTCAATTACTCATTATAAATACTCTGTTATAAATTAATATTATGCATTTAAAATAATGTACAGAGTGAACTAATTATTCAGTGTACATCATAATGTACAGTGTTAAATATAACATCTAAAAAAATAAATAAATACGAGAGTTTTGCTCTTATTTCACCTTCTAACTTTTATTCTTCTTTTTAACAATTTAAACTTTAAAAAATAAATAAACATTTTCACCTGTATTAAAATAATTTATACAATAAAATAAAATTTAAAAAAATTAAAAAATTTTAAAAATTTTTTTAAAAAATTGGTACTCTTACAATTTAAAACTTTTATACTATAACATTATTATATACAACAAAAAAATTGTTCAGATCATATAAAATAAAGAAAGAATTATTATTCCCAGTAATTATTTTTTGTATGATAAGCCTCAAAACAACTTTCAATGCATAAAGGAATATTACACGTTGCACAATAAAATGATGTTTCTTTTCTCCCCCTGTCAATAATTTTTTTTTTAATTTTTTCCATACACACTTTACATTTTCTACGTGGATTTTTTTGACTAGGTGTGGATGGTAATCGCGTTATAAAATGTCTGTCTTTTAGACGAGAATTGCTGTCTATAACAACATTGTTTCTAGAATCATCATCTATTTCACAAAGTTGTTGAGCTAAGTTAAGCATAAAGTTTTTGAGGGATAGTGTTTTGTTTGGAGGAGCAATTTTTTTAAATAAAATAAAACTATTAACTATAGTTATTTTAAATAAGTGAAAAAACATTTTCTTCCACCACTTTAACGTTTTTCGTTTAAAAGGGTAATAAGTTATAAGTTGATCTCCATGGTCAACGCCAGTTTTATTTTTATTATAATCAATTATGGCTACAGGCTTAAACTTTTGAATTGCGCCACCTCTTGCTTTTACAGTCACGGGTTTCATATCAGCCGAATGAACTGTCGATAATTATAAAACATCTCTAGTATCTTTCCATTTAATACATATCTGTGGGCCATTTCTAGCAAACGTCATTTCACCTTTGTTTAATTTACAATTCACCACTGATTGTTTTGGGAGACCTTTGCGGTTTGCCATAACTGTACCTACGCCATTTGTTTTTTTTTCCCAAAGAAATTTTAAAACAAGAGGGCTGGTGTAAAATCGATCCATATATATTGTGTGGCCTTTTTCAAAATAATCACATAAAAGACGTTCGTATAATGACGTTATTGAATTATCTAATTGCCCTTTTCCTGAATAAATCTCAAATTTCAAAGTATAGCCTGTTAAAGGATCAGATGCCATATATAATTTCATTCCGTATTTTTCCGGTTTATTTTTCATATAGACGCGAAAATTAACTCTACCGCGGAAAGGACACACGCCTTCATCTACCGTTATGTTTTGATCAGGATAATACGATTTCGACATTTGTGTATTTATGAAGTTTACATAAGATCTGATTTTAAATAAACTATCATGGCCTGGTTGACCTTTGCTGACGTATTTACTGTTATTGGAAGTATGAAGCATGGAAAAAATACTTGTGAATCTATCTATTTTCATTAAACTTGATGCAAAAGGTGTGTACAAAATTGGATTTGTCGACCAATAATCTTTAATATGAGGTTTCTCAACCAAACTCATATGTACAATTATTGAAAAAAAATTTTTTAATTCACTTAACGTTACAGGTTTCCATTTATGCCAAACTGATTTTTTTTTTAATAAATTACGACGTTTTAGAGATTTTATGGTTGTAAACGCATACCTATTTGTTTCTTTTTTTATAAGTTTTATTAATGAGTCCGAAAAAAATATTTTAAAACAATCTAGTTCATTAGAATTCGAATTTATACTGTTTGTAATATGAGGAGTTCCTGTGAATGCATGTGGATGAGGTTTAGTATTCCTAGGAAGCCAATTTTCTGGTGGTATAATGTTAAGCCTATCATTATTGAGTTGACCTGTAATATTAGCTGCTGGTAATATATTTTGAAATAATTCATTTTCGTCATCAGAACTTTCAAATCCCCAATTAGAGGCATCATTTACTACTTCAATAATATTTTCTACCGGAGGGTCTAAAGGAACTGCCAGAACTTCATTATTATCCGCAATCTCAATTTCGTGTTCATTAATATCAAATGGTACAGGTAATAAATTTGTAAATTCGGGCTCATCATCGTCTAAAAAAAGGTATATGCCTAAGTAAGTAAATAATAGGAGAAATAAATAAGTATAGGTGGGTAGTATATATAATAAAATACAATAGGAAATCATAAATAATGTTATAATATGTTTAAGCTATTGTACTAAGTATGTACTAACCGAGTTCAAAATCATCATTATCAACATTGTCGTCAATTTCTGAACTACTATCATCAGCAAATTCATCAATTATTTGAGAAATATCATAATTAGACAATTTTTGAGCCATTATATTATTATTATTTTTTTCGAATACAACTACAATACAAGCGCCGAACAATATCGAACAATCGCGGCTGTTCTGATACTAATCAGCTTATCGGGTGGGCTACAGTTCATACCAATGGCACGTGTATGATAAAATGCTGCCGATATATCTATTTGATATTATCATAAACTAAAATATAATAATATATTACTATAATAATATTACTAAGCTCTTTGGAAAAATTTTTAATTTTATATCGATATTTAATTCCCAAAGACTATAAACAAGTCCTTCGTCCATTACAACTATACAAGCGAAGACTTGCCAGGCGAGTCGTACGTCTCGTACGTTAATATTTCAAAACCAACGTTCGTCTATTAGATTAAATTCTTTTGGACTTGTTAAACGAGTCCATCGTCTGCTACGTCATAACAAAAAAAACCTATGTCCGTCTCCAATGTGTTAAAGAAAATCCTTTATTGTAACCATACACATTTTCGATTTAATGATGAAAAATAATGTCGAGTAAATGTTCACCTCCTCGATCCCTGCAGGTATACTTTGTTCAGGTTAAGAGTGTCCAAACTCGCGCATCCACACTGAGCCGCCGACAACTGTTAGACCCCCCAGGCGACATCAGACGGCCTGCGATTGGTCGGCATTGTACGACCACCGCCGTCGACGGTCGGATTCGGCGGCGCGCCGCCGTGTATAATATCTATTCGGAATAACCTTGCCCACTTTTGCGCATTAAACTGAGCCGCCGGCAATCGTCCGACCCCCCGGCGAGAGTCAGGCGCTCTGTGATTAGTCGTTAGTTGTCGACTGCTGCCGTCACCTTTCACTCTCGACAGCCGCCGCCGTGTATACAGACGATCATAATGACACGACCGTAATAATTATTACGTATAATACGTATCTTATAACCAATAGTTTTTTCTTTCTTAACTGCTTTTTGTACTTTTACCTTATTGTTTTGAATCAAACACAATTCTTACGGATGTGTACAATTATTATTAAAACCAAATAAGTATCAATAAATGTTATTTTAGTGGGAAATTAAAAATAAAATATTCAAACAGCAAACATTTACTTACAAAAAATACTCATATATTCAAATAGTAATTTATAAAAATTATTCATATATGTATATATAAAGTTATTTACAAAAATTAGACATATATATATATATATAAAGTTATTTACAAAAATTAGTCATATATATATATATATAGTTATTTACAAAAATTAAAGTTACTCACTATCTGAATCCGTTTCAGATGATGTATCTCTGGTGATAGTCATCAACAAATCATTCGATTTTTCCGCGGCCAAGATCTCGTCCATGATATTGTCGACTTCATAAAATTTCATTTCAATTTTTTTGGTGTGGCTTATAAAATTTTTTCCACATTTCCGCGTCGACTCGTTGTATGCCCTCTATCAGTAACTTTTTCACATCAGGAAGCTTGTAAGTAGTATTATTCATCCGAACGTGGTTCTTCACTGATGACCAAGCCAGCTCAATGGGATTAAGCTCACAGTGGTATGGCGGGAGTCGTAATACTGTATGATTATTGGCTTTTACAATTTCATCAATAACATACTTCTTATATCGTGGCTTCAAACGTTTGACTCTAAGTAGAAGTTGAGGGATAACCATTGAGTGATTTATCACTTCTCCTTTATCTTCCAACCATTTGATAATATCCGCCTTTAGGGTACGGGATGATGGGGCTTTGTCGACTATGACGGAATGGTAGGACGCATTGTCCATAACAATTACGGAGTTGGGTCGTAGTAGAGGTAGAATGCCCTCCATTCACTCTCGAAATGTGGCCCCATTCATTTCATCATGGTAATCACTTGTGTTTTTTTTTTCGATTCAAAACACAATAAACCTTCAGGTAGAAAACCATCTTCTGAGCCGATATGGAGTTCAATGAGACGTTTGCCCTTGCCCGAGGGATTAACAGCACCTGTCAATAGACCTTTTAGGAATGCGTCCCGGTGAGATCGTACTGTTGTGTCTACCCATGTTTTCGACGTACAATCGCCAGCATTCACCCATGTTTCATCGAGGAAATAAATATGTCTCATTTTTAATTTTCAGCCACTCTTCAACAACGGCTTTCCGGCTATTGCTTTTAGGAAAATTGTCCATCAGCATTGAATAGTACGACGGATTGTCCATAACGATGACTGACTGCTCTTCTAGATGATTCATGGTTGTTAACTTATCTATACTCATGGTGTTTACATTGATTGCACCCCTTAATCCTGATATATTGTTTTTAATATCAATGATGTCGGTGTTTTGTCTCTCATCTTGATCTTTCAATAATTTATTTTCAATGTTGTTCATCCTCTCATCTAGATTAATCATCTTGTTTTCTAAATTGCTCATAGATGTTGTTAATATGGTAAATGCCACCGCTTTGTTTCAACATCGTATTGAAAAATCCACGTTTCGTCGCAAGTAATAATGTTTTTCATCAGTCCGGGATCTTTTTCTAACCTTTCAAGGAAATCTGAGCAGATCTGTTGACGCAAGAGCTTTTGGTCAGGAGTCAGGTTTTTTGGCACCAACTTCGCACAGACTTTTTTCATGTGTAATTCCTCGTGTAAAATTTTTCTTACCGATTCTTTATCAGCGTTTACAACCTCAGCAATCATCCGGATGCTCATTCGACGATCTGCACGTACAATTTGGTTGATTTTGGTCACTGTTTCCGGAGTTGAAACAGTGACAGGGCGACCTGGGCGCTGGTCATCTTCAGTGCTCTCTCGGCCCTTACTGAAGCGCTTACACCACTTAAAAACACGTGCACGGGATAGAGCATTGTCTCCATAGCCCTCTTGCAACAATTTATAACACTCAGTCGGAGATTTTTTCAATTTAACGAGAAATTTGAGATTGATACGTTGTTCCTGTTTTTCGTCACACATGATTTTCGGCACGAGAAAAAAACACGTTCGTTTCAAACCGCTACTACACGAATACTATAATAGTGACGAGCACGTGTTTTGGTACGTGCATAGATAAGATATCTAAAAACACGGGTAAAAATCACGGAGCGTATTTTCAAGCAGGCGTCGACACGGAGAGTGGAGCACAAATGCGTTGAATTCGTTAAATCTTACATGTTATATTGATATAATAGGCATATGTGCAGAGCAGCTGTCGTGAGTGTCCAGTTGCTACCTAGAATTTCAAAAATGCACGAAGTATCTACACACAATACCGAGCTATACATTTTTTTTCTATAGAACATTTTTCTTATATAAAACGACGCATGACGCGCGTACGCACATGCACCTCGCACGGAACGCACAGGCGGCCGGAGCTTTGGTCACGTGATCTATGGTGTGGGAGGTCCCTGACCGTCGCGAACGAAAACTGGTCGCCGCCGAGGTCCGGTCTCATTTTGAATAGACTATAAACCAAAACGCATGAATTTTATGACGAATTGCGTTTTTGTCGAAATCATCAATTTTGTCGTTGATTGTCGGACGGATTTTTTGTTTATTCGGCGACTTCACTTCACCAGTCTTCTTATATTCACTTATTGTAGTAGTCACTGTACGCATTCCAATTCCACTTTCTTTCGATATAGATGACATACATTCTTTGTATTTCATATCTGGATGTTGTTGTTTTTTCATCTTGTACAGATTTACAATTATCATTTTTTGCCGGCTTCCAACAAACTGAAACGATAATTATTAAAATAATATAACACTATGCAAAATTTAAATACAATTACATTAATTATAATAATAAATAAGTAGTAATTGTGACATAATTTATATAAAATGTAAACACAAAAAAATGATTTATGACATTTACGTTCAATTTTAAAATGTATATTAATGATATATTCAGTATGTAAATTAATTAGAAAATCAGTTGTTATTACTCCAAATATAATGCATATATTGAAGTTCTGTTTTAGATTTTGAGTGAAGCGAGGTTTAAACGATTTGCTTAAATTAATGTCTGAAATAATTTTTTCACGTAAATCAGTGGTTTTTTTTTCATTTAAAAACTTGTAAAATTTTCAAATGTTAACCCGGTGGACATTTTATTGCACCAAAAAATTTACCACGTATTCTTCTATCTGTGGTTCGAGTTTCTTAAAGAACAATTTAAAGAATTTTTTTTTAGAGACGTTTAAATTTGAAAATACGGTTAACATTGCAATTTTTCGTAGCATATCAAATTTAATTGTATTTTATTCCATAGAATTTGTAATTTTAAGTTAATCGGTTAAGATTTTTTTTATCTTATTCAAGTTAGAAGTGTAAAAAATATCACTGTCTAGTAAATTAATAAATTAAAGACATACATTAATTTTAAGCTAATACATTATTCGATTTACTCATAGCCCAGAATTTACCATGTATAAAATAGATATTCAGTATAAATATAAAAATAAAAATAATTAAAAAATTCTTACCCGTCCTTTTTTGTTCTTTTTAACGGGTGAAGATGTTTCAGCACAATCAACATGTTGTTCGGCAGATGTAGCAGAATAATTTACATCAATGTTTGATGTAGATTCCGCGTTGGAAACGTCCATTTTATAAAATTAAACAGTACAAATAACAAATAACAAAGTAAACTATAAATTAAATTATAAAAGTCAAAGTAAGCGCACGATTCAATTTGCACAGTACGCAGAAACATAAACATTTAACACAGACCGAATGATCGTTATGCTACATACTGTACAGCGTTGCCGACAGTGAATCGGGCATGATCGGACAATGTCGTGACGGAACATATGTATAACATGTTGATGCGCACGATCGGACGCGTTTTGGTCGGGACGCGGTTTACTTCTCTCGTGGGCCGGAGTATATATCTCATTGGTATTAATAATCTTACAAAATGACGAACCCATTTGTCACATAATTCCTTGTTGTGATCTTCGTTTCTTCTAATTATTTTTAATATTCTATAAGCCTCATTCCTTAACTTATGTGCTTTTTCTCTTGTTAATTCTTTGTAATTAATTTCAGGTGGTGGTGACAATATAAATATGGTTGCTTTTCCTACTGATTTGTCTTTCTTACTAAAAAATTTTAATAATATTTAATGAATATATTTTACTATGTTTAAAATCTAACTACTTTACTATATCATAATTAACAAAATACTAACTGACTCTTACAATTTTTAACAATTCAACTCTAATAGTAGCAAAAAAACAATTTAAATTAAAGATTATAAAAACATAAACTATATATATCAACTGAATTATAACATTTAAATTGAGTTATACAATTTGTAACAAATGAATTACTTAACTGTATAGTAGGAAAACAATTTTATTAACAAAATATGACTAGACTTATAGTTTTAACAATTTAATAAAATTACTCTTTGTAATAAAAAATAAAAAAATTATAACTTATAAGATAACAACTGATTCATACAACTTTGAATAATTCAACAAAATAAGTACTGTTTAGTAATAAAAAACAGTTTTAAATTAATAATTATGGAAAAACATTATAAATAAAATATATTTATTTTGAATTATTAAATGCAATGTATTTACATAATTTCATAAAAATATAATGAATATGTCATTTAATAAAAATTCATTATAATGTATGTACAAGACATATAAAATACAAATTATTAAAACAATTTTACAAAATAATATTATAAAATATGTACATCATTTAAACAATTCAAAATAACATTCTTCATTAATTATGTCGTTGTCATTTTCTTTATCGCCCCAATCGCTGTCGTCGTCTTGTAATGTGATGATAACTGGCTCCAACGTGTTATCCCTCAATATTTCTTTTTCGTTGTCTTCATTCTGAATTTTTTCCGTGTGTGCAACACACTTTTCCCAGTCATTTTGTGTAACTGCATTAATAGCCGCGTGCGCCAACAATTCAATATCTGCCATCTTATATGAAATGTTTTTTTTTTTTTGGTTACCTCCGCTTTACCCTGTGCCCAAATCAACTCAATAGGGTTGTACTGCCAATGGTAGGGAAGTAACCTTATGACTTCGTGACCCATTTGAAGAGCAATCTCGTCTAGCTCGTACCGTTTATACGTTTATACGAACCAGTTTTTTTGCTCGCTCACATAATTCAGACAGCCGTTCTTGTGGTGAAAACTCAACATTTTTAATTTTCAGCCACTCTTCAACAACGGCTTTCCGGCTATTGCTTTTAGGAAAATTGTCCATCAGCATTGAATAGTACGACGGATTGTCCATAACGATGACTGACTGCTCTTCTAGATGATTCATGGTTGTTAACTTATCTATACTCATGGTGTTTACATTGATTGCACCCCTTAATCCTGATATATTGTTTTTAATATCAATGATGTCGGTGTTTTGTCTCTCATCTTGATCTTTCAATAATTTATTTTCAATGTTGTTCATCCTCTCATCTAGATTAATCATCTTGTTTTCTAAATTGCTCATAGATGTTGTTAATATGGTAAATGCCACCGCTTTGTTTCAACATCGTATTGAAAAATCCACGTTTCGTCGCAAGTAATAATGTTTTTCATCAGTCCGGGATCTTTTTCTAACCTTTCAAGGAAATCTGAGCAGATCTGTTGACGCAAGAGCTTTTGGTCAGGAGTCAGGTTTTTTGGCACCAACTTCGCACAGACTTTTTTCATGTGTAATTCCTCGTGTAAAATTTTTCTTACCGATTCTTTATCAGCGTTTACAACCTCAGCAATCATCCGGATGCTCATTCGACGATCTGCACGTACAATTTGGTTGATTTTGGTCACTGTTTCCGGAGTTGAAACAGTGACAGGGCGACCTGGGCGCTGGTCATCTTCAGTGCTCTCTCGGCCCTTACTGAAGCGCTTACACCACTTAAAAACACGTGCACGGGATAGAGCATTGTCTCCATAGCCCTCTTGCAACAATTTATAACACTCAGTCGGAGATTTTTTCAATTTAACGAGAAATTTGAGATTGATACGTTGTTCCTGTTTTTCGTCACACATGATTTTCGGCACGAGAAAAAAACACGTTCGTTTCAAACCGCTACTACACGAATACTATAATAGTGACGAGCACGTGTTTTGGTACGTGCATAGATAAGATATCTAGATACCCAACGCACTAATCGTTATTTTCCCCACCCGTCTAAGGCGCCTTCTATGCGGGCAGTCTCGTTATTTAATAGCCAGACCTTGTATAGTTTAAAACCCATGATAAACACAAATCATAATAATATTTATTAATGTTTCTATAAATAGTCACATACGGCTGATAAATATATGTCCTATCCTTAGCGGAAAAGACGTATGTGAACCCATACTAAGCAAAAAAGTCGTATACACGTTAAAATATTTAATATCATTTGGTAATAACGAAAAATAATACAATTCCGGATCACGTAATCTTTGCCACAGTGGTAATAATGAAAAGAACAAAACATTTTCATAAGAATTGATTCCATTTGTAATTATAGGGTTCATAGAAATATGGAATTGTGTTAAATCGGATGGTACTATAAATGGTATCATTGGGCATGTAGTGGTGCCAAGCTGAAATAAGTTTTTAATTTGTTGCATTTTATTTTATTCAATACATTCAGGTGATTTATTTAGCTTATTTGCATTTTTGGGCCCCCGAATGACAATAACCATTTTATTTTTTAATTTCTCCTTGTTTAGTAATTATTAATATTATGTTATTGTATAGTTTAATATACGAGTATATATATAATATAATAAATAATACATTTGGAATAAGAAATACAATATGTAAAATGTATTATAATGAAAATAAAAATGCATATTATATCGCAGTATCACTTGAGAGATTTACAAATAATGTATACTTTAATAATAGCAAACAAAAAAAAAAAAAATTCACACTATCATATCTATGTTTTGTTCCTATTGAACGAAAACGTGAACGGTCTTGAATACAATGATAAAATATATTATAAACAGTTGAATATCTAATGCATCATTTATATCATTAACATTATTATCAAATAAGCCGAATGGCGTCTTCACTCTCGGGCCTGTGTTCGTAGGGACTACCGGGTGCTAGTGTTGGAGCGTGGGGCAATATCTAAAGTATTTTCTGGTCGCACGTAAGCTTCAGACGCGGGAAAACGTGTCGGACTTGACAGGCCGCGCCGGGCTCGCCCAGGGGTCATGTACAAAGCGTGATCCTGATCGGGCGAAACTCATACGTGCGGTCTGCCGGGCCGAAAACGTCCTGCGGAGTCACAATGGGACCAGTATACAGGCCGTGCTCGTGGAGGTCATACGATCGGAGCTCCGGAGTGGACAGCGCCTTCCAAATTTTAGAAAGTTACATTTGAATTTCAGCGACGACTGGTTCTGGCATACAAGTGCTCAGTTTTGTTGTTACCAGTCGTGCTCAATTCTGTACGTCCAGCTGTTTCTGTTCATTCGAATTCATGGTCGTTAGCGCGTCACGTTTCAGAAATCAGTAATTTGAAAAAAAAAATCGAAAATTTTATTACTGTTCAACGTTGGATAGAAATCAAAAACTTATTTAGTATATGTTTTGTAAATCTTCAGTGTGATACATCGACTTTTCAAAAGCGTACAGCGAAAGCATACTATGGACATTTTGTAAATCCAAATCAAACGTATTATTTATTTATTCAATTCTATCGCGTATTAATTATATTTCGTTATATTTCAACTATATACACACAAGAAAAACTAGGGTTGTTAAAACACAACATGAAATAACAATATCCTCTGTTTCAAAACTGCTTCTTGTAATTCAACTAAATATTATCAGTTAAGGTATATTTGTGTAAAATTTATTATTTTATCCTAAAATTGATTTTCTCACATAAAGTTATTTCGAACCATACAGTTTGAGAAAAATTTCGTATATGCTTAATTTAAATAAATATGTTAATGTAAGAGGGTGTACGTCATTCAGGGGCACCATAATATTAATTTAATAATTATTATGACATAATAAACTACCGATTAAGAACAAGAGTTGATTTTTTAATATAACATTATTTTAATATACTATCTAATTTTCACATTTCATAATCATTTTATTAGTAAACAAAAATTATTGTAGGTATAATATGTCATTCAAATAAATTTGAAATGTCTGGATCAATGTTGTTTTGCAAGGCAGTAATGATTGGTCAGCAAACTTATGGGTGAACCTGTTAAGAGAAAAAAGTATTTATAGTCCGTGCATGAAAAGTAGCCCCTGCCCGTCACGAACCTATAGTCTATTCAGAATAAGAAACACAGTCGGCGGCCGACTACTGCGCATGGGCGTGGTTTCAATGAAAACACGATACTAGACCAACGCCGCCGGCTAGAGCGTCGCATTAGTCTATTGTCGGCCAGCATTGTGAAACAATAACTTAAAATACACTGTTGAACACTACTTTGATCACATACGTTGCGTATCGCATTGAGCTATACAAATCAGTTTCTTTTTTTGCTTTATTTATGTTTCTTTTTATATAAAATGAAACCATGTTTGTAAAGTAAATTATTTTACGAGGGGTTATCTGGTGTTTTATGTATGACGTACGTAAAATATATAAATACAATTCATATTTTAAAATACTTACAATATAATAATTAAAAAACAATAATACAATTTTACGTAATATATTAAAATACAATTCGTATTTACAAATGCTTACAATATAATAATTAAAAAACAATAATACAATTTTACGTAAAATATATAAATACAATTCATATTTTAAAATACTTACAATATAATAATTAAAAAACAATAATACAATTTTACGTAATATATTAAAATACAATTCGTATTTACAAATGCTTACAATATAATAATTAAAAAACAATAATACAATTTTACGTAATATATTAAAATACAATTCGTATTTACAAATGCTTACAATATAATAATTAAAAAAACAATAATACAATTTTACGTAATATATTAAAATACAATTCGTATTTACAAATATTTACAATATAATAATTAAAATAGAATTAAGAAGATTCATCATCAGAAGTTTCTCCAGTTATTGTCAACACGCATGGTTCCATTCCTTCAATCAATTCTTCCATGATGTCGTCAACTTTCCAAATTTTATTTTCCTCCTCAATAACGTGTTCAATAAAATTTCGCCAATTTTCTGCCGTTACCCGTTCTATAGCCGTGTAAAGAAGTTGGCGAACGTCGTCAATCTTAAAAGTTGTATTCAACCGCTTCACGTACCCTTTTACCATTGCCCATGCTAATTCAATTGGATTGAATTCGCAATGGTACGGGGGTAATCGGAGGACGGTGTGTCCTGCATCTTTTGCCAAATTGTCGATAATATACGATTTATGACGTAGTTTTAACTCACGTGCTCGAACCAAGAGTTGTGCCTTCAACATTGAGTGTTCAAAAACGATACCTTTGGAATTAAACCACTTCAATATATCGGGTTTATTCCAACTGGCAACTGGATATTTTTCGGCTTGGACGGAATGATAAGGTGCGTTATCCATAACCACAATAGAATTGGGATCGAGTCGAGGAAGAATAGATTCAAACCACTCTTTGAAATTATCTCCATTCATTTCGTCATGGTAATCGGCACTATTCTTCTTCGACTCGAAACATAATAGACCGCCTGGTAAAAATCCTTTGTCCGAACCAATATGTAGGATAATAAGGCGTTTTCCCTTACCGGTTGGGTTGGTTGGACCAGTTGTAAGACCTTTGTTGAACGCGTCGTGTTTTGAATTTACCGTTTTGTCCATCCACACGCGGTCCACACAATCACCGGCATTCAACCATGTTTCGTCCAAGTAATATATGGTTCGACCTTCCTCGCGATATCTGCGTATGTCGAATAAGTAATTGCGGCGCCAATTGATCAAGTCTTCCCGCTCGGTCAACACACTGCACCTTTTTCGTTTAGCGAATACGAAGTCCAATTTTTTTATGACAAGGTGGTACGTTTGAAGTTTGGAAGCGATGGATCTTCGTTCACCTCGTGTAATATCTTATCGATCGTCGGTAGTTCACGACGCAACCAAATACCATGTACCTTTTGCCTTAATCCATTGCGATCTAAATCGTCAATTTTGTCGAAAAGAGATTTTTTTGCTCGCTTTTTGTTGGGAGAACTGACAGTTTTCTTCCTTTTATACTCCGATATGGTTCTACTGATGGTTTGACTACCTATACCCGTGGTTTGTGATATTTTAGTAATCATATCATCATACTTCATATCCGAAGACTTCAATGTAATGTCTTTGAACATATTGATGACAATAATCTTCTGACCACTGCTTACATACTGTAGGGAAAAAATATTTATGAATATACAGTATGAAATATACAATACTGATCTACTGATTATGTAGCATACTAAACCAATAAAAAATGTTTTACTTGCCTTGCCTTTTTGATTCTTCGTCTTCGGAGAAATTGTAGACATTTCGTCTGGCTCTGGAATATCACGAAATTTACTTGGCCCACTCATCGTACACAAACTTATATAAAAACAACAGTAAAATTCGTAACGTTAAACACAAACACAGTCGCGCGTCGTCATGAAATGAACAAAAATTCCACAGTCGCACGAAACAGTGTACGTTGCTTATTCAAAATTTAACGGTAGCACGAACACCTGTCATGGTGAGTCAACCGGTGGTCCCTTGTACGTCGGCACGGAGCGTCGGTCTTCGTCGGTTCAGCAGCCGAACAGATGTTTGATTAAGTGGGGGTAATAATAGGCGTTGCCTGACCGCCGCCGACGAAAACTGGTCGCCGCCGACTGTGTTTCTTATTCTGAATAGACTATAGCGGCCGTTTCGCCTCATTGGTCCATAACGTAATTAAATTAATTGCCGTGTTTTTTTTGAAATACAAATTAATTTACTGAAAATACTTAAAATATTTTATGTACCAATAGTTTTTTATTCAAACCAAATAAAAAACATGAAAAACTTAAAACAAATACTACAAATACAAAAAAAAAACTTAATACAAATACAAAAAAAATATATTTTATTCTCAGTTTCCTTTGTCATCATCTTGATCGTCGTTGTCACTCCACTCACTGTCATCCGGTAGTATGGTAAGAATAATTGGTTCAATCATGGTGTTTCGCATAATTTCTTTTTTGTTGTCTTCAATTTGAATTTCTTCCGCATGACAGACGCATTTCTTCCAATCATCTACTCTGACTGCACCTAATGCCTCATGTGTTAGACGTTCAATGTCAACCATTTTGAACGTGTTATTTTTTTTGCCACTTTGCCCTTAACCTGAGCCCAAATTAATTCTATCGGGTTATATTAACAATGGTAAGGTGGTAGACGGATTACCTCATGACCCTTTTCTAACGCGATTTCATTCACCTCGTACTTTTTTTCTCGTGGCATTAAGTTCTTAACTTTTTGACGAAGTTCCGGCAATGTTTCCAATGGATGAAATTCAACGTTTTTATCCGTTAACCATTGTTGGACGTCGGCTTTTCTCCAATTACTTTTTGGATATGATTCTGTGAGTGTAGAATGGTATGGTGCATTGTCCATTACAATAACGGATGGCTCTTCAAGGTTATTCAACAATTGAATTAACCACTGTTTGAATACTTCACCATTTATTTGGTCGTGGTAATCGATTGTATTTCCGCTGTTACTACGAAATACCAATTTCGACCCTTCAATGAACCCGGAGCGAGAACATTCTGCTTGACATACTATAAGCCGACCTTTACCAGTCGGTACCTTTAGACCCACCGAATTGTCTTTGTTTTGCCACATAAGTGTGCGTGAATGATTTTGGTTTACCCATGTTTCATCGAGATAAAAAACAGGCCAATCATCTTTATTTTCTCGCAGCATCCACATTTGCCTTAGAAATTTACACCGAAGTGCGACGATATCGTTCCTTTCCATTAAAAACAAACGACCATCGTTGCACTTTTTGTAGCTAAATTTAAAATTTTTGAGAAGCCTTTGCATCGATCGAACGCACCCGTTATAATTTGTTTTTTTTTTTTACAACATTAAGTATTAATTGAACTGTTGGGTACTCACCCCGGTCATAAAAATCGTAGACAATTCTTCTCACAATATCGGAATCAAAATCATCCAGCTCCGAAACAGTTTTTGCGCGTTTGTATAGTATTCTTTACGTGGAGAAATAAACGTAGGACTCCCATCTGGTATTTCTGGTTTAACATTGCTTCTTGCTTCAGCACAAATCCGTTTTACAGTACGATGAGATATTCCACAAGCTTGGGCTGTAATAACTTGGGCACTTTTAAAAAAATCAGCCGTTAAATCTGGCTTCTCTTACATTTGTTTTAAAAATGTATACACACTTTAAATGATTTTTTTATTCTGGCTGTGAGTATCTTTATCAATAAACGACATTTTTAAATAATTTACACGTTTAATGGTTACGGAGTTGCCCCAACAATGGTGCAAGTACCTCTGGCTTTTTGCATAATATCCACTTTAGGTTGTTGATCACTTTTCCTTTTTCTGAATACTTGGAGTTGGCAATTTCTTGTTACAATTAGCGGTGTTTCCACTAGTTTTTGCGGTTAGTATTTGTTTAGGTTATTTACAATAGCTCCTGATACGATTGAATGATCATATCGATTTATTATAGCAAATTCAAAATCCACTATAAAAAATCGTAACTCCGAACTATAACAGATTATTTTCTTTTTATTAATAATACGTATTTATTTATTATTGTATATATACCTACTATTATCTATAAAAAAAAACTTATTTTAGCTTTAATTATTATCTTCATTACTTGTTCTATTCTCCGGCCCACGAGAGAAGTAAACCAGATCGCGCACGCAGACTGATGGTGGCGGCCGTTCCAAGGCACCGTTTCTCCCACTTAGTGTAATCGATAACGCACTGTTGTGTGCATACAGCGCGTTACAAGTGTTGATATCACTATACAGTGTGGTTATAATATTAATTAGTACGTTTAAACCATCGTTATATACTTGTTGAACAATTAATTAATTTATTTAGAACACATTTAGGTAAGGTTTTATTATATCCTAATATTGAATAAATAAATATACAAAAATAAAAATTCTGACTGACATTAATAATAATTTATTTTACAAATACATACATTACAAAAATATGGAATGGTCATATATACATATTTACATTATATAATAAAGAAAAAAATATAAATATAATATTTTTACAAAAATAATGAAAGTCTTCTATGATTAATAATATATTTAATTGAAAAAAATTAATCAGAAAAATCAGAAGAAGTTTCACCTGTAATTGTCATTATATGTGATTCTTCTTCCAACATTTCTTCAGAAATGAAGTCGATGTCATACAATTTATCTTCTTCTTTCATAGTGTGTCTGACGAAATTGGCCCACATATCAGACGTGACGATCTGGACTCCTTCGTACAGTAACTTTTGTACATCATTCAACTTAAATGTTGTATTGTTTTGTTTAACCCGTAAGTGGTATGGTGAAAATAAATCACGCTAATGGTATGGTGCGGTCTCCTGGACCACTTAATTTTGTTAATTATATTAAGACCATATTTTTCAATTATTCCATCGAGTTATTTGCAGAAATAATACATTTACAGTGTCAACTTTTATTTGACTATCATTTTTTCGACTCAAATTTAACACTTTTAAAGAAAATAATAAATTTTTTAGACATTTTAAAAAATTACTATGTTATATCTTACTTGTGCTTCGGCAAATCCTAAAGTGTTTAAAAATACGTTTTGAACTCTATCATCATTTAAATATTGAAGTAGATATAATTAAAAGCAATATAAGAAAAAGAATGATTCAAAAATTTTAATTTTTAGATACAAATAATGTAAGTCAAAATAGCCCTTTTTTATCATTGATAGATCTACATATTTTAAATGAAATAAAAATCGCATATTCGACTTATTTTTTTATATTTATTGCTTGACCCACATAGTACAGGGTCCGGCAGAAGCCATGACACGAAAGTAAAGTTCAATAAAAACACGAAAACGTACTCTAATTCAATATTTTTTATATTTAATACATTCCATAAGATGTGCAATTTATGTATGATAAACAACTTCTGGCATATGACGACCTTCGTTGGTGATACAGGCTTGAAGGCGGAAACGAAAACTTCGCATAGCTCGCTCGGTCATTTCCCGTGGAATTGCTGCGATTTCTTGAATTATTGCGGCTTTAAGTTCTTCCAAGTTTTTAGGACGGTGTTTGTAGACCTCTGCCTTTAAGTGTCCCCACAGAAAAAAATCACAGGGGGCGAGATCGGGAGACCTTGGGGGCCAATTAATGTCCCCTCTGCGGGAAATGGCACGGGCCGGGAAGAGCTCGCGCACCAATGCCATTGATCGAGTGGCTGTGTGGGCCGTAGCGCCGTCCTGTTGGAACCAAACCTCATCTAAGCCTTCCTCGTCAATTTCTTTCTTGAATTCTGCGAGTCTGGGTTGAAAAAAGTCCCTCAACATGGCCACATAGCGATCAGAAGTGACTGTCACTGTTTGGCCTCTCTCTTCGAAAAAATAAGGGCCAATGACCCCAAAACGGGAAAACTGCGCACCAAACAGTGACTTTTAAACTGTGTAGAGGGCTTTGATGAATCTCGTGGGGGTTTTCAGGTGCCCAGTATCGCATGTTTTGCTTGTTCACAGTTCCACACAAGTGAAAATGAGCTTCGTCGCTTGTAAGCAAAAATGCACTCACCGGAATTGTGTCCAATATTCTTCGACAACTCTCCACTCGAGTTTCTTGGTCCCTGGGTAGCAATTCCTGGACTTTAGCCATTTTGTAAGGATGGAATTTAAGGTCGAGATGCAAAATTCGTCTCACTGATCGGTCTGATAAACCAAGGGCGCTTGCATGTTTCTTGGCCGAACGATGAGGTGACTTAAGAAAGGAGTTCCTTACAGCCTCAACATTTTCAGGTGTTCTGGCTGTAAGGGGTCTGCCACTTCTCTTTTTGTCTTCAGTAGATCCAGTTTCATTAAAATTATCCACCCAACGTTTAATTGTTCTGCAGCTGGGAACAGGATCGTGTCGACCAAGGCCAAGCGTTGTGCGCAGAGCGCGCTGCGTTTTTATAGGCGACTCGCCATTTTGAAAAAAACACTTCACAACGAGCGCACGTTGTTTACCCGACCATGACATGTTGGATACTGAAAATGGCAACGTCGAAGCTACACAACGCACGCAATCCCACTCCGCTACTCCCACTACAGCCTAAACAAACGCCCTCTACTTTCGTGTCATGACTTCTGCCGTGTATATAACAAACATAAATAAAATATAATAATATATATTTACTGAAATAATAATCTACAAGAATAAAAAAAAATTGTATACAGGCAAAATGTTTTTTCTTTTCAACTAAACTAAATAAAAATAAATAAACAACTTTTAAAAAAAAAAAAAAAAATTAAATACTTTTACAAAACAACTTGAATTAAAATATAAATAAAAAATAAACAGTTAGGTACTTAGTTTCCGAAACAATTTGAACAAATTTTTCTGCTGCACTCAAGACATATGGGATCCCCACAGAGTTTGCATTGATAAATAGTTTTCCTTTTCTTCTTAGGAGGACATATTCGACACGTTTTTCGTGATTCCAGTTTGTCTTGGTACACTGGCGTATCTTTTAAGTTTTTTGATTTACCGAGAACTCTTCCGATTCCACTCCTTATTTCACATGAGATACATGTATTTTCAAAGCGTCTTTCTAATTCTGGACTCACAAGTTCAAACGCTAAACTCTTCAAATAATCGGCTCTTGTCATTGTTTCGTTATTTTTAAAAGAATTATATAAGACATACGAATTAACAGAAGAAATATCAAGAAGTCTGTAAAAAATTGCGACGAGTAACGACGAGTACGACGTCCAGTAGAATAAACAGAACATTTTTCGTCCAATGCATCAACGCCTCCTTTTGTACTATTATAATAAGAAATGATTTCAGGTTTTTGGACATCATTGTCAAACCCTTTTTGATTGTGCATCGATGAGATTAATAACACTGCTTTATTTGGTTTTGGCACGTACGATAAAAGTGTAAGATCTTTTGTAAATCCATATTGAGTAAAGCCAACTGTACTTTTCTTTTTTGGTAAAAAAGCTTGAGGTATTTCACGTTTATTTTTTTTTAGTGTACCAACATATGTTAATTTTTTCTTTTTTAAAAGTTCAACAAGTTCTATGGAACTAAACCAATTGTCCGCAGTTATATTACGGTTGGTCCCTTGTATTGGTTTTGACAACCGTAAAACTGATTGTGTAGGCTTAGAAAACTTCCTTTCTGTATGATCTAAGGTAATTCCATCAGTATTTTGTCCGGCGTAAATGTATGCGTTAAATAAATAATGACTGCGCGAATCAGTTAAGCACATTATTTTTAACCCGTATTTAGCTGGTTTATTAGGTATATACATTTTAAATTTGCATCTACCACGAAAACTTACTAACATCTCATCCACAGTAACACATGAACTCAAAGAGTAATTCAATTTACAGTTTTCAATAAATTCATTAAAAATTTCAGAAATTGGTGCGAGTGGATCGTTTTCTTTTCTTTCAGTTCTAGTATCAGAATTATCGAAACGTAAACATGAAATTAAAAATAAAAACCGTTTTTTACTCATGACCAGGCGAAAAATTTCACGTCCTGTTCCGTCAGTTGCAAATAAGGTGTTTGCATTTTCATGATTTGATTTAAATACAGCTGAGTAAAATAGCAAACCAAACAATGACCTTAGCTCAACTTCGTCTACATTTTTTAGGAAACTTTGCATAAGATTTTTATATTTATGACGAAAACTATCAATTTTTATGTTTGTCCAAACCAATATTTCATTTATTATATTCTCAGTAAATAAAATATTCCAAATTTCAGAAGGGCGAGCAGTATCACCAAATTGTTTGATCGGGCCACGCAGTCCAGGTAGTTAAGTAATAATATTGTGTCGAGCAGTTCTCGTATTTTTAGACGCGAACTCCTCAACCGACCATTTAAATTTATTTTTACCATACAAGAATTTCGATGGTCTAATTTCATCGTCATTATCAGTATTGTCTGTCTCACTTTCATCTGATTCACTTACATTTTGTTCCGATTCGGAATTATGATTACTATCTATACACATATTATCAGTAACATCATCACTTACGTCTGAACAATTTTCAGCTAATATGTCTGATATAATGTTCTGAAAGTTCGGGTCATTTATCCTAATGTTAGATGAACCATCTTCATCCATTTTTATTTTTTTATAATTGAAAATAACGAAAAAATAAAAAAACGTTAACGAACTTTGTCAAATTTTGATAAGAAAAAATAATTACGTTGATGGTACGGTGCGGTCCGTCTGACCGCATATCACTTTAAAACAGCTGTTAACACCAGTATTTAACATGTTTACCTCCATAACCATTAGTTACCGTTTTATACTATCTCCGTGGAAAGGTAAAACCAACCTCTTTGATTGTATCATTAACGAAATTCCTTCGTCATAGAAATCCGCCGCCTGCGATGTTAGCCACTCAGTGACGCACGCCCGGAGCTTGTCGTCGTCATCAAAACGCTGTGTCGCTAGCCAGTTCTTCATCTTCGGGAACAAGTGAAAATCACTCGGTGCTAGGTCGGGACTGTAGGGTGGATGTGGGAAAATCTCCCATTTGAATGAGTCAAGAAGTTCTGCAGTTCGATTTGCCGTGTGAGGTCGGGCATTGTCATGAAAAAACAAAATTTTTGACGATAACTTTCCTCGGCGCTTGTTTTGCACTGCTCTTCTAAGCTTGCGCAATGTTTGGCAGTACCGATCAGAGTTGATTGTTGCACCACGCTCGAGAAAGTCAATAAGCAGCACACCTTGCCTATCCCAAAAGACAGTAGCCATAATCTTCCTCGCTGACAAGGTTTGCAAAAAATTTTTTGGTTTTTTGGGGGAACTTGTGTGTCCCCACTCCATGGACTGTAATTTTGTCTCGCAATTGACGTGCTTCACCCACGTCTCGTCACCCGTAATGATTTGATCCAGTAATGAATCACCATGTGTGTGGTAGGCGTCAAGAAATGTTAAGGCTGCTCCCATTCGCTGACCTTTATGGAGGTCTGTAAGCAGTTTTGGCACCCATCTTGCACAAAATTTATGGTAGCCAAGCTTGTGAGTCACAATTTCAAACAGCAAAGTCCGTGAAACTTGTGGGAAGCAAAACGAAAGCTCCGTTATTGTGAAGCGACGGTTTTCACGAATCTTCTCATCAACTTTGGCGAGAAGATCGTCTGTCACAATGCTCGGGCGTCCACTCCTCTCTTCATCATGCATGTTGGTTCGGCCATTTTTAAATCGGATACACCATTTTCGCACTGAACTTTCATTCATTACGTCGTTGCCATACACTCCGCACAGTTGCCGATGAATTTCTATAGGTTTTTCGTTTTTTACTAACAAAAACCGTATTACGGACCTCACTTCACAACTGGCGGGATTTGAAATTGCAGCGCACATTTTAAATTGGAATATTGGGAAAACGGGCTGCGTGGAGATGTTCTCGTTCTGACAGCTGGATGCAGACTGAAACTACGAGCACGCGCACACCAAAACATACGTGATCACTGCGCGCCTAGCGGCGTCAGACGGAAACGTTCCCTAGTTTCTGAATAGCCCTCGTATTTTTTTTAAAGTTGGAATCTCGCGTCTATAGTCTATTCAAAATGAGACCGGACCCCGGCGGCCGAATTGTGCGCATGGGCGTGGCTTATTTCTGCGGCTCGGCCTGACACGCCGCCGCTGACGAGAGCGCCGCATTATTCTAGTATCGACTGCAGACGATTACAAATAATTTAAAATGCATTGTTTAGCTATGAAGCGTATTAATTTGTACGACACTATCAGATCGCCGGTCGGACGTGAATTATCAATGTATATAAATAAATAATATAATAAATGCAACGTATAATATAAAGATTAAGTATGTAATTAAAGTATTGTTTTTTTATAAACATTACATAGGTTAGTTTAATTTAATTAATACTCAACAAAAAGCTGAGTATACGTCAGTTATGCATAAATTACAATTTTATAAAAACATTATAATACATTCAGTCACTTATACAAATAATAATTACACAAATATCTACAGTTTAAAAATGATTGGCAAAAAAATATTTACAAATAATTATTATGTACAAAATACATCATGGAAATAATTACAAGTCATCGTCAGAATTGGAAGTATCGCCTGTTCTGGTGAGGACACAGGGTTCTAAATTGTCTATAATTGCATCCATATTTTCGTCTACTTCTGTCATTTTATCCTCAACAGTAACAGTTCCGGTTTTTTTGTATTCGGAAATAATTGAAACTATCGAATTGCGACCAATACCTGTGATATTTGAAATTTCAACCATCATTTCCTTGTACGGCTTACTCGGAGACTTCAATTTCATGTCCTTATAAATTATTGATAATCATGGTCTTCTGACGGCTCCATATCATCTAAAAAACAAATTTATATTTAATTTGGTCAAACTTATATTATTTTGGGAAGTATGTTATATCTATTTCGTATTTTTAATTTCGAAAATCAAAATTCGTATAAACAAAATTTCGAAATGCCGGTGAAATAAAAATCATAAAAATTAAACGTGTATTATTACAGTACCGATATTATTAATTTATAATATTTTACTCACTTTTCCTGGAATATTTCTTTTTTTAGGTGAAATAGTTTTCTCCACGTTGTCCAATTCAGAAACCATATCCACACGATCACACATAGTGAATTTGTAAAACGAAAAGTTTAAAAAAACGTACGAAAACGATCAAGAAAACAAAAAAACACGGGTAAAAATCACGGAGCGTATTTTCAAGCAGGCGTCGACACGGAGAGTGGAGCACAAATGCGTTGAATTCGTTAAATCTTACATGTTATATTGATATAATAGGCATATGTGCAGAGCAGCTGTCGTGAGTGTCCAGTTGCTACCTAGAATTTCAAAAATGCACGAAGTATCTACACACAATACCGAGCTATACATTTTTTTTCTATAGAACATTTTTCTTATATAAAACGACGCATGACGCGCGTACGCACATGCACCTCGCACGGAACGCACAGGCGGCCGGAGCTTTGGTCACGTGATCTATGGTGTGGGAGGTCCCTGACCGTCGCGAACGAAAACTGGTCGCCGCCGAGGTCCGGTCTCATTTTGAATAGACTATAAACCAAAACGCATGAATTTTATGACGAATTGCGTTTTTGTCGAAATCATCAATTTTGTCGTTGATTGTCGGACGGATTTTTTGTTTATTCGGCGACTTCACTTCACCAGTCTTCTTATATTCACTTATTGTAGTAGTCACTGTACGCATTCCAATTCCACTTTCTTTCGATATAGATGACATACATTCTTTGTATTTCATATCTGGATGTTGTTGTTTTTTCATCTTGTACAGATTTACAATTATCATTTTTTGCCGGCTTCCAACAAACTGAAACGATAATTATTAAAATAATATAACACTATGCAAAATTTAAATACAATTACATTAATTATAATAATAAATAAGTAGTAATTGTGACATAATTTATATAAAATGTAAACACAAAAAAATGATTTATGACATTTACGTTCAATTTTAAAATGTATATTAATGATATATTCAGTATGTAAATTAATTAGAAAATCAGTTGTTATTACTCCAAATATAATGCATATATTGAAGTTCTGTTTTAGATTTTGAGTGAAGCGAGGTTTAAACGATTTGCTTAAATTAATGTCTGAAATAATTTTTTCACGTAAATCAGTGGTTTTTTTTTCATTTAAAAACTTGTAAAATTTTCAAATGTTAACCCGGTGGACATTTTATTGCACCAAAAAATTTACCACGTATTCTTCTATCTGTGGTTCGAGTTTCTTAAAGAACAATTTAAAGAATTTTTTTTTAGAGACGTTTAAATTTGAAAATACGGTTAACATTGCAATTTTTCGTAGCATATCAAATTTAATTGTATTTTATTCCATAGAATTTGTAATTTTAAGTTAATCGGTTAAGATTTTTTTTATCTTATTCAAGTTAGAAGTGTAAAAAATATCACTGTCTAGTAAATTAATAAATTAAAGACATACATTAATTTTAAGCTAATACATTATTCGATTTACTCATAGCCCAGAATTTACCATGTATAAAATAGATATTCAGTATAAATATAAAAATAAAAATAATTAAAAAATTCTTACCCGTCCTTTTTTGTTCTTTTTAACGGGTGAAGATGTTTCAGCACAATCAACATGTTGTTCGGCAGATGTAGCAGAATAATTTACATCAATGTTTGATGTAGATTCCGCGTTGGAAACGTCCATTTTATAAAATTAAACAGTACAAATAACAAATAACAAAGTAAACTATAAATTAAATTATAAAAGTCAAAGTAAGCGCACGATTCAATTTGCACAGTACGCAGAAACATAAACATTTAACACAGACCGAATGATCGTTATGCTACATACTGTACAGCGTTGCCGACAGTGAATCGGGCATGATCGGACAATGTCGTGACGGAACATATGTATAACATGTTGATGCGCACGATCGGACGCGTTTTGGTCGGGACGCGGTTTACTTCTCTCGTGGGCCGGAGTATATATCTCATTGGTATTAATAATCTTACAAAATGACGAACCCATTTGTCACATAATTCCTTGTTGTGATCTTCGTTTCTTCTAATTATTTTTAATATTCTATAAGCCTCATTCCTTAACTTATGTGCTTTTTCTCTTGTTAATTCTTTGTAATTAATTTCAGGTGGTGGTGACAATATAAATATGGTTGCTTTTCCTACTGATTTGTCTTTCTTACTAAAAAATTTTAATAATATTTAATGAATATATTTTACTATGTTTAAAATCTAACTACTTTACTATATCATAATTAACAAAATACTAACTGACTCTTACAATTTTTAACAATTCAACTCTAATAGTAGCAAAAAAACAATTTAAATTAAAGATTATAAAAACATAAACTATATATATCAACTGAATTATAACATTTAAATTGAGTTATACAATTTGTAACAAATGAATTACTTAACTGTATAGTAGGAAAACAATTTTATTAACAAAATATGACTAGACTTATAGTTTTAACAATTTAATAAAATTACTCTTTGTAATAAAAAATAAAAAAATTATAACTTATAAGATAACAACTGATTCATACAACTTTGAATAATTCAACAAAATAAGTACTGTTTAGTAATAAAAAACAGTTTTAAATTAATAATTATGGAAAAACATTATAAATAAAATATATTTATTTTGAATTATTAAATGCAATGTATTTACATAATTTCATAAAAATATAATGAATATGTCATTTAATAAAAATTCATTATAATGTATGTACAAGACATATAAAATACAAATTATTAAAACAATTTTACAAAATAATATTATAAAATATGTACATCATTTAAACAATTCAAAATAACATTCTTCATTAATTATGTCGTTGTCATTTTCTTTATCGCCCCAATCGCTGTCGTCGTCTTGTAATGTGATGATAACTGGCTCCAACGTGTTATCCCTCAATATTTCTTTTTCGTTGTCTTCATTCTGAATTTTTTCCGTGTGTGCAACACACTTTTCCCAGTCATTTTGTGTAACTGCATTAATAGCCGCGTGCGCCAACAATTCAATATCTGCCATCTTATATGAAATGTTTTTTTTTTTTTGGTTACCTCCGCTTTACCCTGTGCCCAAATCAACTCAATAGGGTTGTACTGCCAATGGTAGGGAAGTAACCTTATGACTTCGTGACCCATTTGAAGAGCAATCTCGTCTAGCTCGTACCGTTTATACGTTTATACGAACCAGTTTTTTTGCTCGCTCACATAATTCAGACAGCCGTTCTTGTGGTGAAAACTCAACATTTTTAATTTTCAGCCACTCTTCAACAACGGCTTTCCGGCTATTGCTTTTAGGAAAATTGTCCATCAGCATTGAATAGTACGACGGATTGTCCATAACGATGACTGACTGCTCTTCTAGATGATTCATGGTTGTTAACTTATCTATACTCATGGTGTTTACATTGATTGCACCCCTTAATCCTGATATATTGTTTTTAATATCAATGATGTCGGTGTTTTGTCTCTCATCTTGATCTTTCAATAATTTATTTTCAATGTTGTTCATCCTCTCATCTAGATTAATCATCTTGTTTTCTAAATTGCTCATAGATGTTGTTAATATGGTAAATGCCACCGCTTTGTTTCAACATCGTATTGAAAAATCCACGTTTCGTCGCAAGTAATAATGTTTTTCATCAGTCCGGGATCTTTTTCTAACCTTTCAAGGAAATCTGAGCAGATCTGTTGACGCAAGAGCTTTTGGTCAGGAGTCAGGTTTTTTGGCACCAACTTCGCACAGACTTTTTTCATGTGTAATTCCTCGTGTAAAATTTTTCTTACCGATTCTTTATCAGCGTTTACAACCTCAGCAATCATCCGGATGCTCATTCGACGATCTGCACGTACAATTTGGTTGATTTTGGTCACTGTTTCCGGAGTTGAAACAGTGACAGGGCGACCTGGGCGCTGGTCATCTTCAGTGCTCTCTCGGCCCTTACTGAAGCGCTTACACCACTTAAAAACACGTGCACGGGATAGAGCATTGTCTCCATAGCCCTCTTGCAACAATTTATAACACTCAGTCGGAGATTTTTTCAATTTAACGAGAAATTTGAGATTGATACGTTGTTCCTGTTTTTCGTCACACATGATTTTCGGCACGAGAAAAAAACACGTTCGTTTCAAACCGCTACTACACGAATACTATAATAGTGACGAGCACGTGTTTTGGTACGTGCATAGATAAGATATCTAGATACCCAACGCACTAATCGTTATTTTCCCCACCCGTCTAAGGCGCCTTCTATGCGGGCAGTCTCGTTATTTAATAGCCAGACCTTGTATAGTTTAAAACCCATGATAAACACAAATCATAATAATATTTATTAATGTTTCTATAAATAGTCACATACGGCTGATAAATATATGTCCTATCCTTAGCGGAAAAGACGTATGTGAACCCATACTAAGCAAAAAAGTCGTATACACGTTAAAATATTTAATATCATTTGGTAATAACGAAAAATAATACAATTCCGGATCACGTAATCTTTGCCACAGTGGTAATAATGAAAAGAACAAAACATTTTCATAAGAATTGATTCCATTTGTAATTATAGGGTTCATAGAAATATGGAATTGTGTTAAATCGGATGGTACTATAAATGGTATCATTGGGCATGTAGTGGTGCCAAGCTGAAATAAGTTTTTAATTTGTTGCATTTTATTTTATTCAATACATTCAGGTGATTTATTTAGCTTATTTGCATTTTTGGGCCCCCGAATGACAATAACCATTTTATTTTTTAATTTCTCCTTGTTTAGTAATTATTAATATTATGTTATTGTATAGTTTAATATACGAGTATATATATAATATAATAAATAATACATTTGGAATAAGAAATACAATATGTAAAATGTATTATAATGAAAATAAAAATGCATATTATATCGCAGTATCACTTGAGAGATTTACAAATAATGTATACTTTAATAATAGCAAACAAAAAAAAAAAAAATTCACACTATCATATCTATGTTTTGTTCCTATTGAACGAAAACGTGAACGGTCTTGAATACAATGATAAAATATATTATAAACAGTTGAATATCTAATGCATCATTTATATCATTAACATTATTATCAAATAAGCCGAATGGCGTCTTCACTCTCGGGCCTGTGTTCGTAGGGACTACCGGGTGCTAGTGTTGGAGCGTGGGGCAATATCTAAAGTATTTTCTGGTCGCACGTAAGCTTCAGACGCGGGAAAACGTGTCGGACTTGACAGGCCGCGCCGGGCTCGCCCAGGGGTCATGTACAAAGCGTGATCCTGATCGGGCGAAACTCATACGTGCGGTCTGCCGGGCCGAAAACGTCCTGCGGAGTCACAATGGGACCAGTATACAGGCCGTGCTCGTGGAGGTCATACGATCGGAGCTCCGGAGTGGACAGCGCCTTCCAAATTTTAGAAAGTTACATTTGAATTTCAGCGACGACTGGTTCTGGCATACAAGTGCTCAGTTTTGTTGTTACCAGTCGTGCTCAATTCTGTACGTCCAGCTGTTTCTGTTCATTCGAATTCATGGTCGTTAGCGCGTCACGTTTCAGAAATCAGTAATTTGAAAAAAAAAATCGAAAATTTTATTACTGTTCAACGTTGGATAGAAATCAAAAACTTATTTAGTATATGTTTTGTAAATCTTCAGTGTGATACATCGACTTTTCAAAAGCGTACAGCGAAAGCATACTATGGACATTTTGTAAATCCAAATCAAACGTATTATTTATTTATTCAATTCTATCGCGTATTAATTATATTTCGTTATATTTCAACTATATACACACAAGAAAAACTAGGGTTGTTAAAACACAACATGAAATAACAATATCCTCTGTTTCAAAACTGCTTCTTGTAATTCAACTAAATATTATCAGTTAAGGTATATTTGTGTAAAATTTATTATTTTATCCTAAAATTGATTTTCTCACATAAAGTTATTTCGAACCATACAGTTTGAGAAAAATTTCGTATATGCTTAATTTAAATAAATATGTTAATGTAAGAGGGTGTACGTCATTCAGGGGCACCATAATATTAATTTAATAATTATTATGACATAATAAACTACCGATTAAGAACAAGAGTTGATTTTTTAATATAACATTATTTTAATATACTATCTAATTTTCACATTTCATAATCATTTTATTAGTAAACAAAAATTATTGTAGGTATAATATGTCATTCAAATAAATTTGAAATGTCTGGATCAATGTTGTTTTGCAAGGCAGTAATGATTGGTCAGCAAACTTATGGGTGAACCTGTTAAGAGAAAAAAGTATTTATAGTCCGTGCATGAAAAGTAGCCCCTGCCCGTCACGAACCTATAGTCTATTCAGAATAAGAAACACAGTCGGCGGCCGACTACTGCGCATGGGCGTGGTTTCAATGAAAACACGATACTAGACCAACGCCGCCGGCTAGAGCGTCGCATTAGTCTATTGTCGGCCAGCATTGTGAAACAATAACTTAAAATACACTGTTGAACACTACTTTGATCACATACGTTGCGTATCGCATTGAGCTATACAAATCAGTTTCTTTTTTTGCTTTATTTATGTTTCTTTTTATATAAAATGAAACCATGTTTGTAAAGTAAATTATTTTACGAGGGGTTATCTGGTGTTTTATGTATGACGTACGTAAAATATATAAATACAATTCATATTTTAAAATACTTACAATATAATAATTAAAAAACAATAATACAATTTTACGTAATATATTAAAATACAATTCGTATTTACAAATGCTTACAATAT